>BTPG01000004.1:230120980-230257583 GCA_036245525.1 Semisulcospira habei
GCCAAGAGAGAGACATATACATGTAGTCAATATTGTAAGCCGCCCATAAAACTAGAATGCCTACTACAGTCATTTAGAACTGAATAGCTGAAAACGCAGAGCTTGGCTGTTCAATTATGGATGCAGAAAGCATTACCAGACCCAAGACAATACTAACAAAAAAATGCCATTTGGGCGCCTGCATGTTTTTTTTTTTTTTTTTTTTTTTTTTTCAAATTTCAGTGCTAATGACCATAACAGATTTTGAAGAACAAATGTTATGGCATGAAGCTGCAATAGTGTGATGGTGGACAATCAAAACCCACAGCACAGATCAGCCTCAGTTTGACTGTTTGGTGCAAAACTGGCTTGAGTTTCCAAATGCCTGGCTGTTTGGAACCCTTGACACATGCACTTGGCTTTAAGGATGCAGAGAGGACAGACTATCTCGTCAAAACACAAAAATACGAATGTGTACCTTAGTAGCATTTACGGTGCAAGTATGGTCCTCCAAGGGTTGCAAACTTTTCAAGATGTAAAAGACGTCTTTTAGCCGTCTTTTACACCACGCAGTGTAGCCATCGCAATACACCAAACAAGAAAGGCAAAGCCCTTATGGCTCATGTGTATTGACCGATCCACATGTCTGACAATAAGTAAAGGAATGTCTTCTGCACTAACAAAATCTATGTTTTCTCAAATTTAATCAGTTTTCACACATCTGTGAAACCCCAGTGACCCTTGACCTTTGCGATTAGTCAACTAAATTAGGATACATAAGAAGGTCTTGTCATCAGCTACCTTTGTGCCAAATTTGATTGAAAAGTTTGCAAAAATGTTCATAACTATAATTATTGGCATTTGATACACATTTGTCGACATCTTGTGACCCTTGACCTTCTGCATGATGAATATGATTTGTTACCATCAGCTCGACAGTTCAGAACTATTAACTGTAAGACAAATCATCACTGGTCGTCATTTATTCCCATGTCCATCAGACTGCTAAACGATGAGACGAGCTGACCACCTCCAATTACCTGCATTTACCATGTAGCCTAGTGTGTGTGTGTGTGTTTAGTTTTATGTATAGTTTATTTTTATTTATCAGTTTATGTTGTTGTTATACCCTCTATGATAAAAAAAATAAATAATTACGGTATTTATAATGCGCTTATCTTATAATAATTATAACTCTAAGCGCGCACTCACAACTCGCACACGCATGCGCACGCTTTAGACAATGACTCACATAACAATTCACATGTAATTATTTTAGTCTGGTCTTGGCCGATTGTTTATTATGTATACTACTAGTGAGTTTAGGTTGTTTGTTTTTATGTATGTGGAAGGGTATGGGGGGAGGAGGGGGGAATGGTGTTGTGAATGACGTGAACATGTAACTTTTATTAATTTATTCTTGTTCTTTGTGTATACCACTGCGCCAAAATTTCCTCTTGGGGATAATAAAGTATTAAATTAGGAGTGGGGATCCTCTTAGAATTACTACGCTCACGCGGTTTTCAAAACTGTTTTTGGTTTGGCTGTAGGTGCAAAACTCGGATGGCACGAGTGAATAAAAATGCCATGTAAGGTTTCATGGCTGAGGCACAGCGAGCCACTCACGACATAAAAACGCGGCCACGGCGTTTTGCGGCCAAGTCTAAAACGTCCAGATCAATTGGGTGATTTCCACACGTAAAATAAAAACTAAATTCTTGGGGATGGTAAGACGGTAAGTATTTGTTTACCAATATCCATCTCTGAGTGGATTGAACCAACATTTATTTTGTTACAAGTGTGTGAACTGAGCACGTTGTGAAGCGCACAGCGCTAGTAAGTATGAGCCTCTCTAACATCTGTGTTTTCAGTTGGGTGTGTCTGCATGAATGTGCCTTATAAACACTATAATAAATGAGTGGTGCATCATGTTACAAGCGTGTGAACTGGGCATGTGAAGCGCACAGCGCTAGTAAGTGTGAGCCTCTCTAACATCTGTGTTTTCAGTTGGGTGTGTCTGCATGAATGTGCCTTATAAACACTATAATGAGTGGTGCATCATGTTACAAGCGTGTGAATTGGGCACGATGTGAAGCGCACAGCGCTAGTAAGTGTGACTGAGCCTCTCTAACGTCTGTGTTTTCAGTTGGGTGTCTGCATGAATGTGCCTTATAAACACTATAATAAATGCTTGGTGCATCATGTTACAAGCGTGTGAACTGGGCACGTTGTGAAGCGACAGCGCTAATAAGCCTGAGCCTCTCTAACGTCTGTATTTTCAGCTGGGTGTGTCTGCATGAATGTGTCTTATAAACACTATAATGAGTGGTGCATCATGTTACAAGCGTGTGAACTGGGCACGATGTGAAGTGCACAGCGCTAGTAAGTGTGAGCCTCTCTAGCATCTGTGTTTTCAGTTGGGTGTGTCTGCATGAATGTGCCTTATAAACACTATAATAAATGAGTGGTGCATCATGTTACAAGCGTGTGAACTCGACACGTTGTGAAGCGCACAGGGCAAGAGTGAGCCTCTCTAACATCTGTGTTTTCAGTTGGGTGTCTGCATGAATGTGCCTTATAAACACTATAATAAATGAGTGGTGCATCATGTTACAAGCGTGTGAACTGGGCACGTTGTGAAGCGCACAGCGCTAATAAGCCTGAGCCTCTCTAACGTCTGTGTTTTCTGCTGGGTGTGTCTGCATGAATGTGTCTTATAAACACTATAATGAGTGGTGCATCATGTTACAAGCGTGTGAACTGGGCACGATGTGAAGTGCACAGCGCTAGTAAGTGTGAACCTCTCTAGCATCTGTGTTTTCAGTTGGGTGTGTCTGCATGAATGTGCATTATAAACACTATAATAAATGCTTGGTGCATCATGTTACAAGCGTGTGAACTGGGCACGATGTGAAGTGCACAGCGCTAATAAGCCTGAGCGTCTCTCTAACGTCTGTGTTTTCAGTTGGGTGTGTCTGCATGAATGTGCCTTATAAACACTATAATAAATGAGTGGTGCATCATGTTACAATCGTGTGAACTGGGCACGATGTGAAGTGCACAGCGCTAATAAGCCTGAGCGTCTCTCTAACGTCTGTGTTTTCAGTTGGGTGTGTCTGCATGAATGTGCCTTATAAACACTATAATAAATGAGTGGTGCATCATGTTACCAGCATGTGAACTGGGCACATTGTGAAGCGCACAGCACTAGTAAGTGTGAGCCTCTCTAACATCTGTGTTTTCAGATGGGCGTGTCTGCATGAATGTGTCTTATAAACACTATAATGAGTGGTGCATCATGTTACAAGCGTGTGAACTGGGCACGATGTGAAGTGCACAGCGCTAGTAAGTGTGAGCCTCTCTAACGTCTGTGTTTTCAGCTGGGTGTGTCTGCATGAATGTGCCTTATAAACACTATAATAAATGAGTGGTGCATCATGTTACAAGCGTGTGAACTGGGCACGATGTGAAGTGCACAGCGCTAGTAAGTGTGAGCCTCTCTAACGTCTGTGTTTTCAGTTGGGTGTGTCTGCATGAATGTGCCTTATAAACACTATAATAAATGAGTGGTGCATCATGTTACAAGCGTGTGAACTGGGTACATTGTGAAGCGTACAGCGCTAGTAAGTGTGAGCTTCTCTAACATCTGTGTTTTTTGAATGGGCGTGTCTGCATGAATGTGTCTTATAAACACTATAATGAGTGGTGCATCATGTTACAAGCGTGTGAACTGGGCACGATGTGAAGTGCACAGCGCTAGTAAGTGTGAGCCTCTCTAGCATCTGTGTTTTCAGTTGGGTGTGTCTGCATGAATGTGCCTTATAAACACTATAATAAATGAGTGGTGCATCATGTTACAAGCGTGTGAACTGGGCACGACGTGAAGTGCACAGCGCTAATAAGCCTGAGCGTCTCTCTAACGTCTGTGTTTTCAGCTGGGTGTGTCTGCATGAATGTGTCTTATAAACACTATAATGAGTGGTGCATCATGTTACAAGCGTGTGAACTGGGCACGATGTGAAGTGCACAGCGCTAGTAAGTGTGAGCCTCTCTAGCATCTGTGTTTTCAGTTGGGTGTGTCTGCATGAATGTGCCTTATAAACACTATAATAAATGAGTGGTGCATCATGTTACAAGCGTGTGAACTCGACACGTTGTGAAGCGCACAGGGCAAGAGTGAGCCTCTCTAACATCTGTGTTTTCAGTTGGGTGTCTGCATGAATGTGCCTTATAAACACTATAATAAATGAGTGGTGCATCATGTTACAAGCGTGTGAACTGGGCACGTTGTGAAGCGCACAGCGCTAATAAGCCTGAGCCTCTCTAACGTCTGTGTTTTCTGCTGGGTGTGTCTGCATGAATGTGTCTTATAAACACTATAATGAGTGGTGCATCATGTTACAAGCGTGTGAACTGGGCACGATGTGAAGTGCACAGCGCTAGTAAGTGTGAACCTCTCTAGCATCTGTGTTTTCAGTTGGGTGTGTCTGCATGAATGTGCATTATAAACACTATAATAAATGCTTGGTGCATCATGTTACAAGCGTGTGAACTGGGCACGATGTGAAGTGCACAGCGCTAATAAGCCTGAGCGTCTCTCTAACGTCTGTGTTTTCAGTTGGGTGTGTCTGCATGAATGTGCCTTATAAACACTATAATAAATGAGTGGTGCATCATGTTACAATCGTGTGAACTGGGCACGATGTGAAGTGCACAGCGCTAATAAGCCTGAGCGTCTCTCTAACGTCTGTGTTTTCAGTTGGGTGTGTCTGCATGAATGTGCCTTATAAACACTATAATAAATGAGTGGTGCATCATGTTACCAGCATGTGAACTGGGCACATTGTGAAGCGCACAGCACTAGTAAGTGTGAGCCTCTCTAACATCTGTGTTTTCAGATGGGCGTGTCTGCATGAATGTGTCTTATAAACACTATAATGAGTGGTGCATCATGTTACAAGCGTGTGAACTGGGCACGATGTGAAGTGCACAGCGCTAGTAAGTGTGAGCCTCTCTAACGTCTGTGTTTTCAGCTGGGTGTGTCTGCATGAATGTGCCTTATAAACACTATAATAAATGAGTGGTGCATCATGTTACAAGCGTGTGAACTGGGCACGACGTGAAGTGCACAGCGCTAATAAGCCTGAGCCTCTCTAACGTCTGTGTTTTCAGTTGGGTGTGTCTGCATGAATGTGCCTTATAAACACTATAATAAATGAGTGGTGCATCATGTTACAAGCGTGTGAACTGGGTACATTGTGAAGCGTACAGCGCTAGTAAGTGTGAGCTTCTCTAACATCTGTGTTTTTTGAATGGGCGTGTCTGCATGAATGTGTCTTATAAACACTATAATGAGTGGTGCATCATGTTACAAGCGTGTGAACTGGGCACGATGTGAAGTGCACAGCGCTAGTAAGTGTGAGCCTCTCTAGCATCTGTGTTTTCAGTTGGGTGTGTCTGCATGAATGTGCCTTATAAACACTATAATAAATGAGTGGTGCATCATGTTACAAGCGTGTGAACTCGACACGTTGTGAAGCGCACAGGGCAAGAGTGAGCCTCTCTAACATCTGTGTTTTCAGTTGGGTGTCTGCATGAATGTGCCTTATAAACACTATAATAAATGAGTGGTGCATCATGTTACAAGCGTGTGAACTGGGCACGTTGTGAAGCGCACAGCGCTAATAAGCCTGAGCCTCTCTAACGTCTGTGTTTTCTGCTGGGTGTGTCTGCATGAATGTGTCTTATAAACACTATAATGAGTGGTGCATCATGTTACAAGCGTGTGAACTGGGCACGATGTGAAGTGCACAGCGCTAGTAAGTGTGAACCTCTCTAGCATCTGTGTTTTCAGTTGGGTGTGTCTGCATGAATGTGCATTATAAACACTATAATAAATGCTTGGTGCATCATGTTACAAGCGTGTGAACTGGGCACGATGTGAAGTGCACAGCGCTAATAAGCCTGAGCGTCTCTCTAACGTCTGTGTTTTCAGTTGGGTGTGTCTGCATGAATGTGCCTTATAAACACTATAATAAATGAGTGGTGCATCATGTTACAATCGTGTGAACTGGGCACGATGTGAAGTGCACAGCGCTAATAAGCCTGAGCGTCTCTCTAACGTCTGTGTTTTCAGTTGGGTGTGTCTGCATGAATGTGCCTTATAAACACTATAATAAATGAGTGGTGCATCATGTTACCAGCATGTGAACTGGGCACATTGTGAAGCGCACAGCACTAGTAAGTGTGAGCCTCTCTAACATCTGTGTTTTCAGATGGGCGTGTCTGCATGAATGTGTCTTATAAACACTATAATGAGTGGTGCATCATGTTACAAGCGTGTGAACTGGGCACGATGTGAAGTGCACAGCGCTAGTAAGTGTGAGCCTCTCTAACGTCTGTGTTTTCAGCTGGGTGTGTCTGCATGAATGTGCCTTATAAACACTATAATAAATGAGTGGTGCATCATGTTACAAGCGTGTGAACTCGACACGTTGTGAAGCGCACAGGCCAAGAGTGAGCCTCTCTAACATCTGTGTTTTCAGTTGGGTGTGTCTGCATGAATGTGCCTTATAAACACTATAATAAATGAGTGGTGCATCATGTTACAAGCGTGTGAACTGGGCACGTTGTGAAGCGCACAGCGCTAATAAGCCTGAGCCTCTCTAACGTCTGTGTTTTCTGCTGGGTGTGTCTGCATGAATGTGTCTTATAAACACTATAATGAGTGGTGCATCATGTTACAAGCGTGTGAACAGGGCACGATGTGAAGTGCACAGCGCTAGTAAGTGTGAACCTCTCTAGCATCTGTGTTTTCAGTTGGGTGTGTCTGCATGAATGTGCATTATAAACACTATAATAAATGAGTGGTGCATCATGTTACAAGCGTGTGAACTGGGCACGATGTGAAGTGCACAGCGCTAATAAGCCTGAGCCTCTCTAACGTCTGTGTTTTCAGTTGGGTGTGTCTGCATGAATGTGCCTTATAAACACTATAATAAATGAGTGGTGCATCATGTTACAATCGTGTGAACTGGGCACATTGTGAAGCGCACAGCACTAGTAAGTGTGAGCCTCTCTAACATCTGTGTTTTCAGATGGGCGTGTCTGCATGAATGTGTCTTATAAACACTATAATGAGTGGTGCATCATGTTACAAGCGTGTGAACTGGGCACGATGTGAAGTGCACAGCGCTAGTAAGTGTGAGCCTCTCTAGTGTCTGTTTTCAGCTGGGTGTGTCTGCATGAATGTGCCTTATAAACACTATAATAAATGAGTGGTGCATCATGTTACAAGCGTGTGAACTCGACACGTTGTGAAGCGCACAGGGCAAGAGTGAGCCTCTCTAACATCTGTGTTTTCAGTTGGGTGTGTCTGCATGAATGTGTCTTATAAACACTATAATAAATGAGTGGTGCATCATGTTACAAGCGTGTGAACTGGGCACGTTGTGAAGCGCACAGCGCTAATAAGCCTGAGCCTCTCTAACGTCTGTGTTTTCTGCTGGGTGTGTCTGCATGAATGTGTCTTATAAACACTATAATGAGTGGTGCATCATGTTACAAGCGTGTGAACAGGGCACGATGTGAAGTGCACAGCGCTAGTAAGTGTGAACCTCTCTAGCATCTGTGTTTTCAGTTGGGTGTGTCTGCATGAATGTGCATTATAAACACTATAATAAATGCTTGGTGCATCATGTTACAAGCGTGTGAACTGGGCACGATGTGAAGTGCACAGCGCTAATAAGCCTGAGCGTCTCTCTAACGTCTGTGTTTTCAGTTGGGTGTGTCTGCATGAATGTGCCTTATAAACACTATAATAAATGAGTGGTGCATCATGTTACAAGCGTGTGAACTGGGCACGATGTGAAGTGCACAGCGCTAATAAGCCTGAGCGTCTCTCTAACGTCTGTGTTTTCAGTTGGGTGTGTCTGCATGAATGTGCCTTATAAACACTATAATAAATGAGTGGTGCATCATATAGGTAGGGGTGGGTGGGTGGAAGTGTGTGGTGGGCAAGAGGTACTGTAAAAAAAAATTTGCATGGTGTCAAAACGTTTCCAAATAGGTCCCGTTTCAGTCGAAAAAGACCTAAAAATTACCATTTCTACACCATTTCTAGACCGTTGCAGGAAGGTGTCAAAAAGGTAGCATTTCTGTCAAAAAAAGGCCTAAGAATTACCATTTCTACACCATTTCTAGACCATCGCATGAAGGTGTATTTTTTATCATTTATCGCACCCAATTTGGTCGCGCACACACCATCTTTCAACGGTATTTACACGTTTCATTTAGACCGAATTCACACCAACGTTTGCGACCCCTGGAGGACATTTACACCATAAATTATGCTACTAGGGATACTTACATACTTTAAATAATTATAACGAATGTAAGGAGAGCCTGAGCAGGGTAGGCACCGTGTCTAGTGAAGGGCTGGGACCCTAGGGAACCTAACCCTTGTCATTCTTATCCACTAATGCTTGAAGTTAACTCGACTATAATAGTTTAAGGGGGACACCAGAATAGCTTGGCATCTGAGGCACTAAGATATTCTGGCATCATCACTGAACTAAAATGGTTGATATATCTCCTATTCTGTAATGTAGCCATCATGGGACAATAACTTTTTTAAAAATCAGTCTCACGATGTAATGGGTTAAAGAAATCCTTTCTAAAGTATTTTCATGGACTCACTCCTATACCACTAACAATGTACACTGTGGTCATGTTTTTTTTTTTTTTTTTTTTTTCACCATTGTTATAATGTGGCTAAAACCGTACGCGCACATGTGATCCCAACGAAAGAAAATTTGTCGGCTAGACTGACACAATAAAGTATTTGAATTTAATTGAATTGAATTGAATTTGAAATCGCAGTGCTTGTGAGTGCTTTGACCTTCAATACTCTCCTGAGAAAATGCAAACAAAAAAGCTGACCACAGACAACAGACGGTAGATGTCAGATGGACAGTTGACTCACTGCAAACTCACTTTTGATATCGCACACAAGCCAAAAAACAACAAACAAAAAAAGACCACAAAGAAAACAAGAAAGTCAAAGCCCTCATGGCTCACATGTATGACTGATCTACACATGTCTAACAATAGGTAAAAGGATGGCTTCGGCACTAACAAAATCCATGTTTTCTCAAATTAATCAGTTTTCACACATCTGAGAAACCCCCGTGACCCTTGACCTTTGTGATGAGTCGACTAAATTAGGATAATAATAATAATACTGGATATTATATCGGCACTTTACCCAATTCTGCGAATCGGCTCAAAGCCCCGCGAACTGAACCCAACACGCACGCTCACGTGACACACACACATACACTCTGAAGACAAACACAGTACAAGACAAACACAGGACATTCACGTGGTGCGAAGGGTCAGCTCAGCTACTGAAAGTTTCGGAAATTTTGATCACTTGTATTTTAAATTTTATAAAGTGGCCTGAAACTGGTACCACAGTGGAGGGAGAGGAAGAGCCGGAGTACCCGGAGAAAGAATCCCCGACGGTCTGCCCAAATTAATGGCGACACTTACTAGAGGAGAAAAGTCCGACGCCGGAACCCAGGATCGAACCTCGCTCCTTTAGCATTGGTGGCAGGCGACTTAACCACTGCACCACGGATACATAGAAAGGTCTTATCATCAGCTGCCTTTGTGCCAAATTTGATTGAAAAGTTTGCAAAAATGTTGACAACTGCAATTATTGGCATTTTATACAGATTTGTTGACCTCTTGTGACCCTTGACCTTTTCCAAGGGGTCATCCAAATTAGTATGCATAGATAGGTCTTACCATCAGGTATATCTGTAGCAAGTTTGGGTTTGAAGTTGTGAATAGTATTTGAGACAAAAAAGGCAAAGCCATTATGGCTCACATGTATGACATTTACGTTATGTGTGACTGGTGACAATAAGTAAAGGCCTGGCCTTTGCACCAGCAAAATCCATGATTTCTCAAAATGTGAGCATCCCCCCAACACCCCCCCCCATGACCCTTGACCTTTGCGAAGAGTTGACTAAATTAGTATGCATAGGAAGGTCTTATCACCAGCTATCTTTGTACCAAATTTGATTAAAAAATTTGCAAAAATGTTGATACCTACAATTTTTTTTTTAATTGCATTTTACACACACTTGCCGGCCTCTTGTGACCTTTGACTTTTCCAAGGGGTCATCCAAATTAGTGTGCATAGATAGCTCTTACCATCAGGTATCTCTGTACCAAATTTGGGTTTGAAATTGTGAATAGTATTTGAGAACAAACATCTTTTGTCAAAATATGGCTATCTTGGACCTATTTTCTGAGCTCTTGTGACCTTGAGCTTTTAGAGGGATCAACCAAATTAGTATCACAGAAAGGTCTTACCATCAGGTATCTCTGTAGTAAGTTTGGGTTTGAAGTTGTGAATAGTAATTGAGAAAAAAAATCTTTTGTCAAAGTATGGCTATTTTGGACCTATTTCCTGAGCTCTTGTGACCTTTGACCTTTCTAAGGGGTCATTCAAATTATTATGCATAGATAGGTCTTGCCATCAGGTATCTCTGTACCAAATTTAGGTTTAAGTTGTGAATAGTATTTGAGAAAAAACATCTTTTGTCAAAATATGGCTATTTTGGACCTATTTCCTGTGCTCTTGAGACCCTTGACCTTCCTGAGGGATCAACCAAATTAGTATGCATAGAAAGGTCTTACCACCAGGTATCTTCATACCAAGTTTGGGTTTGAAGTTGTGAATAGTATTTTTAAAAAAATAAATTATGTCAAAATATAGCTATTTTTTGGGACTATTCCCTCATCCTCTGTGACCTTGACCTTTGTGAGAGGTCACTCAAATTGGTATGTTTAGAAAGGTCTTGCCACAAAGTATCCCTGGGCCAAGTTTGAAGACTGTGGCTTGAATAATAGTCTCCGGGAAATGCCAACGTTAAAGTTTACCACAGACGACGGCTGACGAACGACCACTGGCCCAGAACACAGACTCACTTTTGCTTCGCACATGAGCCCAAAAATTTTTTTGGGTCAAAATATGGCTATTTTTCACCTATTTCCTGAGCTCTTCTGACCCTTGACCTGTCCTGTGGGGTCATCCAAATTAATATGCATAGATAAGTCTTACCATCAGGTATCTCTGTAACAAGTTTGGTTATGGAGTTCTGAATAGTAATTGAGAAAAAAACATTTCTTGTCAAAATATGGCTTTTTTTAAAAACCTATTTCCGGAGCTTTAGTGACCCTTCCAAGGGATCAACCAAATTAGCATGCATAGAAAGGTCTTACCATCAGGTATTTTTGTACCATGTTTGGGTTTGAAGTTGCGAATAGTATTTAATTAAAAAAAAACTATGTCCCAAAATAGCTATTTTTGATATATTTCCTGATCCCCTGAACCTTGACCTTTGTGAGAGGTCATTGAAACTGGTATGTTTAGAAAGGTCTTTGCCACAAAGTATCCTTGTGCCAAGTTTGAAGAGTGTAGCTTGAATAGTCTCTGAGAAAATGCCAACATTAAATTTACCACAGAGGACAGAAGACGGACGACCACTGGCCCAGAACATACTCACTTTTGCTTCGCACGTGTGTCAAAAACCATGCACATGCAAAAACCAAAACAACATATAGGCTGTAAGTAAGTAAAAGTAAGTGTTTGTATAAAGAGATTTGCTGTATACATAAGTGCGTATGTACTATTACCATATTCTTGTTTTATGCAAGTCTCATCTTCCTCTGACACATCAATCTCTATCTTCACATCTGCTGTCGCCAACAGGTCATGTGACTCCATTTTGTGTCCACACAAGTGCCCAGAAGCCCTCAGTTCAGCTCAAATCAAGGTGCCTGGTCAACACAAAACACAACACTAGTAGTAGTACATCACACAGGACGGAAATGCAACATGTAATAAATACAAGAGCTTTATTATGCGACCAAGTTTCATATGAATCCTCCAGTACAAGATGACAAGCACAGTCGCATCACATCCCCAGTTTCAAATGACCTTTAATAGTTTACCTTTAAACTTTAGCCCCCAGCTGCCCCTATAATGAAGTCACACAGTTCCATGATGATACTTAATACATACAATACCACAATCATCTGTTGTAAACACACACACAAAATTGCACGTTTAGGGCTTAACATCTTTTGTCCACCACGAAGATGTTTTTTTAAAAACAGGGCACTGAATAGGGTCTGAACAAATTTTTACGCCAGCTGGATACGAACCCGCGACATCCTGGACAAGAGGAGAACACTCTACCACCGAGCCACCCAGCTCCCCCTGTTGTCAACAGTTTCAACAGTTTAACTCATTTAGGCCCAGCACCCTGCAGCAGGAGACAGGACTGATCATGATAATTAAAGGGTAGGGCCAGATGAGCTTGGTGCCAAGCTCATCTGTCACTACCCTTGAATTATCATGATCAATCCATCTACTACAACTGGTAGTGGTACATAGTCACTGACAACGCCTCCAAAAGTTTGGAAATGATCATGATCAATCCATCTACTATAACTGGTACATAGTCACTGACAACGCCTCCAAAAGTTTGGAAACGATCATGATCAATCCATCTACTATAACTGGTACATAGTCACTGACAACGCCTCCAAAAGTTTGGAAACGATCATGATCAATCCATCTACTACAACTGGTACATACTACATAACCAATGACAACGCCTCCAAAAGTTTGGAAATGTGGTCGTGGGGTTAAGGGGGTTAACTTAAAGATTCTGTTGTGAAGATGTGTTAAATGTTAACACCAGAAAATACTGATACTGCATACATTGTATGAATCTCTTATACCATCTTAGAGCCGTGTTGTGAAGACTTGTTAAATGTTAACACCCCCCCCCCTCTTGGCTTGACTTCGCGAACGAAGATTCTATAGGGCTTGCCCACGTCGTCTGCAGGCATTTTCGTGGCTGCGGAGGCCAATCCGGGACAGGCAGGTTCGACCGCAGTGGCTGCAGGGGAAGGTCTGGTCAGGGTTCTGAGTTACGACAACTCTGTTTTTTCTTCTGAGCCGCTTGTCCTTAAGGTTAGCTCTGCGAGTGTCCTCAAAGGAGACGGCTGCCTTGTGAATGGTGGAGCGCCAGGTGTCACGGTCCGCAGCAAGCGAAGACCACTGGCGGTGGTCGATTTGGCAGGCACTAAGTGACTTCTTGAGACCGTCTTTGTATCTCTTCTTTGGTGCCCCTCTGTCTCGGTGTCCAGTGGCGAGCTCGCCGAACAGAGTGATCTTGGGTAGGCGATGATCCTCCATCCTGGAGACGTGCCCCGCCCAGCGAAGTTGTGTCCGCAGCAGCAAAGCCTCGATGCTCACAGTTTCCGCCTGTTCAAGGACCTCGACGTTGGTGACATAGTCACTCCAGTGAATGCTGAGGATGGTACGCAGGCAGCGCTGGTGAAAGCGTTCGAGGAGTCGTAGTTGGCTGCGGTAGAGGGCCCAGGACTCGGAACCGTACAGCAGGGTGGTGAGGACGACAGCTCTGTACACGCTGATCTTGGTGCCTTTTTTCAGCTGTTGATTGTGCCACACCCGCTTGAATAGTCGCCCAAAAGCACTGTTCGCTTTTGCCAGCCTGTTGTCCAGCTCCTTGTCCAGATTGGCGTCTGACGTGATGATGCAGCCAAGGTAGGTAAACTGGTGTACAGACTTCAGTTCGGACTCGCCGATGGTGATGTGGGGAGGGCGATGCTCTTCCTTGGGTGCCGGCTGATGAAGGACCTCTGTCTTTTTCAGACTGACCTCAAGTCCAAAGAGCTGGGCAGCATCTGCGAAGCAGGACGTAATGCGCTGCAAGGCTCTCTCTGTGTGTGCAACGAGGGCAGCGTCATCAGCGAAGAGCAGCTCACGAATCAGTTGGTCTAGGGTTTTCGTGTGGGCCTGCAGTCGTCTGAGGTTGAACAGGCTGCCATCGAGACGATACCTGATGTACACTGCGTCGTCATCGTCGAGGTCCACTGTGGCCTGCTTCAACGTCATGCTGAAGAAGATGGTGAAGAGGGTCGGTGCCAGCACACAGCCTTGCTTCACGCCGTTGCGAATGGGGAATGGTTCTGAGAGGTCACTGTTTAGTCTGACCTGGCCTTGCTGGTCCTCGTGGAGCTGGACGATCATGTTGAGGAACTTTGGGGGACAACCTAGTCGCTCCAGGATCTGCCACATACCTTGCCTGCTCACAGTGTCAAACGCTTTTGTTAGGTCGACAAACGTTACGTACAGCCCTTTGTTCTGCTCGCGGCACTTCTCCTGAAGCTGTCTCAGCACAAAGACCATGTCGGTGGTACTCCTGTTGGCTCTGAAGCCACACTGGCCCTCTGGGAGGTGGTCTTCTGCGATGGCAGGTACCAGCCGATTCAGGAGCAACCTTGCGAGAATTTTCCCGGCAATGGACAGCAGGGTAATTCCACGATAATTAGAGCAGGCAGACTTCTCTCCTTTGTTCTTGTACAGGGTGATGATGACTGCATCACGGAGATCCTTTGGTAGTGTTCCTTTTTCCCAGCAGCAGAGAAAGAGGTCGTGGAGCTTGTTGTGCAGTGCTGGGCCTCCATGTTTCCAGATCTCTGGCGGGATTCCGTCAATGCCTGCTGCTTTGCCACTCTTGAGCTGGTGGATGGCTGTGAGGGTCTCTTCGGCGGTGGGCGGTTCGTCCAATTCAACCTTTAGTGGAAGGTGTGGGATTTGGAGGATGACTGTTTCTTGAACAGTGCGTTCAGCGCCGAAGAGGTCCTGAAAGTATTCCGACCAGCGGGTCAAGATGGAGGTATTATCTGTGAGGAGTGCCTGTCCATCAGCACTTCGCAGGGGACTTTGTACCAGGTGCCTAGGGCCATACACTGCTTTCAGTGCTTCGTAGAAGCCCCTGTAGTCACCGTTGTCAGCGCAAAGCTGGGTCCTCTGTGCGAGTCTGGACCACCACTCGTTCTGGAGCTCTCTAAGCTTGAGCTGGAGACTGCTGCAGATGAGGCGGAAGGCAGACTTCTTCATAGGGCAGGAAGGCTGGGCTAGGTGGGCCTGGTGGGCGGCTCTTTTTCTTGCTAGAAGTTCCTGGATCTCTACGTCGTTTTCGTCAAACCAGTCCTTGTTCCTCTTTCTAGCAAAGCCCAAGACTTCCACAGAGGATTTTACAATAGCAGTTTTCAGTTGTTCCCAGAGTGTTTCAGGGGAGGAGTCTGCTGGATCAACTGTGTCTTTGAGCATGCGCTGTAAATCGGCCTGAAGGGCAGCTTTCTTGTCGTCACGCTGAAGGCTGGCAACATCAAGCTTTTTCTTGGGGGGGCCCCCTTTCTTGGGTTTCAGCTTGAGGCGGAGCCTGAGTTTGCAGCGAACAAGGCGGTGGTCAGTGTGGCACTCTGCGCTGGGCATCACTCTGGTGAGAAGGACGTCACTGCGGTCCCTCTGACGCACTAGGACATAGTCGATAAGGTGCCAGTGCTTGGAGCGAGGATGCATCCAGGTGGTCTTTCGACTGTCCTTTTGCTGGAAAGTAGTGTTGGTGATGACAAGTTGCTGCTCTGCACAGAGCTCCAACAGTAGGCGACCATTGTCATTGCAGTTCCCAACGCCATGCTTGCCGAGCACTCCTTTCCAGGCTTCAGAGTCTTGACCCACTCTGGCGTTGAAGTCGCCAAGGATGATGACTTTGTCGTCTGCAGGGGTGCTCTGCAGGAGGCTGCGCAGGTCAGAGTAGAACTTGTCTTTTTCTGCGGGCTCTGCCAGGAGGGTTGGGGAGTACACACTGAGAAGGGTGACGTATTGCTGGTGTCTCAGTGGGAGGCGCATGGACATGATGCGGTCGGAGTGACCCGTTGGTAGGTTTTCCAACTTAGTCGCAATGGGGGTCTTCACCATGAAGCCCACGCCTGAGAGCCGTCTTTCTGATGCAGGCCTGCCTGACCAGTAGAGGGTGTAGCCAGCGCCAAGTTCTTGGAGGCTGCCTTCCTCCGGAAGGCGTACTTCGCTGAGCGCGGCGATGTCGATGTTTAGCCTCCGCAATTCATGGGCAATGAGGGCGGAGCGACGTTCAGGGCGTCCGCTGTCTGCTGTGTCGAGCATGGTTCGGATGTTCCAGCATGCTACGTTGAGTCCGGTCGTGGTCGTCATGAGAGTGGATCCATTGTTTTTTCTTGTTTTCTGACCGCATGAGAAGATGCCCGTTGACCGCGGCTAGCCAACTGGGGTTACGAGGGGATGAGCTTTGGTTAGGCCACCTTTTCTAGGCCCCTCTCCGTGTGGAGCAAGCAGTGCTGTCCCTAGAGAAGGCTGCTTGGTCGTTCAGGGTGTGCCGAGTGACGTTGTCATCCCCAGGTCAACATCAGGCGACCAATATCCTGAACCGCCTGCATGCAGGTTTGAGACTGCGGCTTCCAGTGACATCTTTCACCTGCCGTTTCGCCCCTTGCCCATCGCTACAGGACTTGGAAAGTTCAGTGTCATAGTCCGTGGGCGTTTCCTAAAGCCTGCGCGGTGGAGCTTTTTGGTGGAGTGCAGTGTGCGCAGTACTGGCCCCACCCTTTAAACCCTTGGTTCGTTTGCCATGGCCTAGCAAGCTGGGACGGTGGCATCGAGGTCCTCGGGTCGTAGGTTTTATATCAGACTGTCCTTGTCTTAGTCTCTGGCTCAAAAGCCTTCCCCGGAGACACGGGGGCTTTGATGTCAGGGGTTTCCTCCCTTAGCCTTTCCGCAGCCAAGCGGCCAGGCCTGCAAGGCAGCAGGGGACTCGTGGGGGCCGGGGTCGTCTATGTCCCGTGCAGATGTGAACATCTGCCCACTGCCCAGACGGTGACACCAGAGGAGAAAAATCCAACGCCGGAACCCGGTATCGAACCTCGCACCTTTGGCATTGGAGGCAGACGCCTTAACCACTGCGCCACTTAAATGTTAACACCAGAAAATACTGATAATGCATACATTGTATGAATCTCTTATACCATCTTAGAGCCGTGTTGTGAAGATGTGTTAAATGTTAACACCAGAAAATACTGATAATGCATACATTGTATGAATCTCTTATACCATCTTAGAGCCGTGTTGTGAAGACGTGTTAAATGTTATCACCAGAAAATACTGATACTGGATAGATTGTATGAATCTCTTATACCATCTTAGAGCCGTGTTGTGAAGACGTGTTAAATGTTAACATCAGAAAATACTGATAATGCATACATTGTATGAATCTCTTATACCATCTTAGAGCTGTGTGACTACAGTACAAAGGTGACTTGGCACAATATGCCTTCATCAACTAGGTAGGATAAACAGCACACTGCAGGCAATTCATCCCACCACCTGTACTTGTGGATGTAACAAGATTGGGACAGCCTACAGGTGTCCCAATCTTGTGTGGGCAGCAAAGCTGTTACATCCCTTGCAAATCTGTCAATATAGTAATGAGATGTTTTCTACTGCACGTTTGACAACCTGGTCATCCTTCTGTAGTTACAGAGGGAAAGTGGGGGAGAGGCTCATCACAGGTCGCTGGAGACGACTTGCTTTTATCATTTTATTACAACAGGCTTTCCACTAGGATTTTAAATTGTCTGTCATCAGGACAGACAGCACAACAAAAACATCCATCCAAGCCACTCTACAGTCCGTAAACACAACAAAAACATCCATCCAAGCCACTCTACAGTCCGTAAACACAACCAGGATATGTACATCGGTATTGAATGCAACCAACAAGATTACAAGGCAGTTGGGTGTGGTGGGGTGAGGTTGGTGTCGTCACATAACCTCCAAAACTTTATCATAGATTTGTGAACATTTCACTGGCCTGTGTGTTCCTAACCCTTTCGATGTCAGCAGTGGCTTTAGTCGCGATGTTCTAGTCCTGCATGAATCATTGTGACTAACACGGCTACCGACACCCAAAGAACTAAATGATTGAATGTCAGCAACAGCTTTAGTCGCGATGTTCTAGTCCTGCAGGAATCATTGCAACTAACACGGCTACCAACACCCAAAGAGCTTCCATATTTGTCTACCATATTGAAAATACAGTAGACTTTGAAATGGGGCTGGTCGGAGCGTGTTCACATAACATCATGAGTGGGCGGGCCCCAAGTTATGGCAAAGAACTAACAAGATAAAAATGACATCACATCTAGCTAAGCAAACCTAATGGGAAGAAAGTACTTTCGGCACCAAGCACAGTGTGTGTGTTTGTGACAGTGACTAAAGCTCATGTTTGTGGGCGGACAAGATAGAAATTTTAGAATATTTTCTCTATTAAGATTTTCTCAAGGTAGTCTTCGGGAATTTCTTATTAGACTACATATTGACAAAAAAATGGTCTTTCCACGAAAACCAGTTGATCCGCATTTTACTCGGTCATTTTTTTTCTCATTTTTACTAGATATTTTGAATACAGTTAATAATAATAATAGTAATAATAATAATAATGAGTATTTATATCGCACCAACTTCCCAGAATCGGCGCTAAGTGTGTTACAAAAGTTATACTACGCTATACACATGTATACACAATCACACACTACCTTTATACGAGTTTAAACTATACACACACAAACTAAAGCCTAAAAACCATCCCCCAAGTCAAAGGCATTTTGATGATGCTGATGTGCCACCACGATGGTGCTAGACCCTGTAGACAACAAAGGGAAGACCTAAGATCAAGGGTGTATGAGGATGAAATGAGTTAATGATAATTCAGTAAGATTTCTATTTGTACGACAACTTACATGTATTCACTGATGTCTATATATATAACTTCATAAGCGCGGTTGTTAAATTTCAGCAGATGCAATTTTTTCCGAAGCTTCTAATGAAGGGACATTACCCAGTTGGCTGACGATCAACTCGCCCCAAAACTAACTCGCCCTATTTAAGGTCAACTACCAATCGAAGGTAGCGGTCCCTCTGACCCACTCGCATAGACTTTTATTGCTTGCACGGCCTTGGCCGCCGGCTATTATAACTTCTTATGTCTCCTCCCTCTCCCCTATCTCCCCTTTCAAATAACTTATTAAACTTGCTAGTCCTCCATAACCTAGTAGGTCGTAGGGACAATAAGCCAGATTCAGTCAGGTAGCAGTCAACTCGCCCTAACAGTTTTATACAATTTTGGGGTCTAGCCTCCGACCCTCTCTATCTTCTTATGCCTGCGAACATATTGTACAGTTTACATACCGATAATTTATTAGATCACTGTGATGCAATGGGTGTCTGACAACTTGTTGAACAACAACTTGTCAATGAAAAGTCAGCATTAAAACAATTCAGCGAATAAAAACTCATCGCCTTGACAACTCGTCCAAAAAAATTAAAAAAATAAAAATCTGATGTGACAACTGGTGAAATATGATTTTTTTCCAGTATTCATTTTGGAATTATTCTCATTTTGTGTTTATTAAATGGAATAAGTGTAAACATTAAACTGCTGAATCTAGCAATCACAAGCTGTGTGGGTCAGTGTCAGTGTGTGCGCACTGTGTGAGAGAGAGAGAGAGAGAGAGAGAGAGAGAGAATGTGTGTGCCAGTGAGTGTGTGTGCGTGCGTGTGTGTGTGCCAGTGTGTGTGTGTGTGTGTGTGTGTGTGTGTGTGTGTGTGTGTGTGTGTGTGTGTGTGTGTGTGTGTGTGTGTGTGTGTGTGTGTGTGTGTGTGTGTGTGTGTGTGTGTGTGTTGGTTCATGATGCAAACATTAAACCTGCAACCTAGTGGAAACAGCTCTAGACAGACATCGGAGGCGTACCCTCACAAGAGATGCAAAAACATCCCTGGAAGAGGCACGCCAGAACCAGATGCAGGCCGCCAGAGAGCACCGCCATAGAGCAGCGTTATCCATACTTCAGAAACTGACTTCCAGTGCCCGGTCTGCTCGCGACTCTACAAGTCCAGACTGAGACTCCAGAGCCATTCCCGCAACCATAGATACCTGCACAGTTACGTCCTCCTCGAAAACTTGAGAGACTACCACCACTAATCCCTCCAGAGGCAAACTGAGTAACAGTTTGTTCATGTGTGTGTATGTGTGTGCGTATACTGACCAAGTTTAAACTATATGTGATATATTTTCTTAAGAGTTTGCTGCAGTTTGATTTATATGTCTGTGAAACCAACGACAAATTTCCAGTGTTGACAACTCATAGTGTATGAATTGTGACGAGTAAAATTATTGGAAGCTCACACAGAAGGGACTTTTTTGTTGTTGCATGGTTCATCCTATTTTGATTGCTTCAGTTCTGTCGGCACTTGCACACCCCTTGGACTGAGTCTTCCGCTTGACCCATCCATACCCCAGTGCCCAAAGTCTTTATGGCAGACATCAGCTGCCGTCGGCCTGCGCCGCACGGCTGTGCGCGGGCCAATGGCGGCCGACGTCAGCCTGATGACCATTTGTGCACTGGTATATTGCCCCTTGTGTGTCTGCTGCCTTTGTATCTTTGCCTGCTCTGTGGAGCGGGTTGGGTTTACATTGCCCTGAAGTCGGCTTTGACCTGCTCTGTGGAGCGGATTGCTTGGGTTTACTATTGCCCTGAAGTTGGCTTTGACCTGTTTTGTGGAGCGGGTTGCTTGGGTTTACTATTGCCCTGAGGTCAGCTTTGACCTGCTCTGTGGAGCGGGTTGCTTGGGTTTACTATTGCCCTGTGAGGTCAGCTTTGACCTGCTCTGTGGAGCGGGTTGCTTGGGTTTACTATTGCCCTGAAGTCGGCTTTGACCAGCTCTGTGGAGCGGGTTGCTTGGGTTTACTATTGCCCTGAAGTCGGCTTTGACCAGCTCTGTGGAGCGGGTTGCTTGGGTTTACTATTGCCCTGATGTTAGCTTTGACCTGCTCAGTTTTCTGTCTTGTCTGCAGGGGAGGGAGGTTCTGCATGCACCACACTACTTCGATGAGCGTGTCCGTGCTTGTTCCCAGTTGTGGTTCACGTGTGACAGCTGTAGATGCAAAGTGACTGCTAATAAGATTGTGCACAGACAGTAATGGGGCAGTTCCACTGACAAGAGGCGAAGTACATTGTTGGATTCATTAAGGACATGAAGGTCGGGAGACTGACACTGAATACATTTTACAAAGCTAACCAAAAGAAAAAAGAAAAAGCCATAACCTTGCCTTTGGGAGGTAGCCTCTTGATTCTTTGTGACACTGTTTTATTAGGGCCATCATTATGTGTGAGTTTGAGCTAAATTGGTCAATCTGGTTTCCTAAACAAATAAATCCACAATACAGATATATATATATATATATATATATATATATATATATATATATATATATATATATATATATATATATATATATATATATATATATATCGGAGGGCGGGGGGTAACTGATGCAAGCGATTTGTCGTCTGAAGTCATTCAGCCCCAACTCCACACAGCAAGATATGGATCTACCATGATAGTTCAAGGGTGGTGCCAGGATAGCTTGGCGCCCATGGGCGCCAAGCTATCCTGGCACCACCCTTGAACTATCAAGGTCGATCTGTCTCTAGTGAATTGTAATGCAGTCTTCAGAAGACTCCAAAATGTCCTAGGTTAATTCGTACACGGGCTACAATGGGTTACTGACACTCTCGCCTAGGGCTAAAGTTAAATAGACTGCGAAGATATTCGGGGGCTTGGTTATAAAATATTAAATGATGCGCTTGTTTAGTCTGAGTTGTTCCCGTAGTGGAACTGGTGAAGAGAGAGAGAGAGAGAGAGAGAGAGAGAGAGAGAGAGAGAGAGAGAGTTCATTACTTTGATTTATTTACTTTATTTTCCAAGGAAAGAGGTTTTAGGCGCACAGGCCCACCATTACAAACCTGTCATTGATATAACTAATGTACATAATCAAGACAACATAGGCGAAACAACGTATTGAACGTGAAGTCTGAAAAGCGCGCGCGCGCACACACACACACACACACACACACACACACACACACACACACACATACACACACACACACACATTATTAGAGAGAGAGAGAGAGAGAGAAATATATATACAGACAAGATTTGTAGCAGACAAGTTTCTTTGCATTTCAATGTGATCAGCATCTGAGACTGACAGTTATCATGTGCCGTAATTCAGTATAACAAAACCATGACACAAGATATCACTTTTGCAGGGGGGGGGGGGTGGGGGGGGAGGGGGAGAAATACAAAAATGTACTTACAGACACTGAGTATGCCAGACTATTGTGCTGGCTGGCTCGACACATTGAAACGAGTGCTATCATCCGGTGCTGTTTTAGATGTGATGACCTGGACTAGAATAATCATCTGATGTTTGTAAGATCAGCAGCAAACATAACTAAACACTAATACGTACGCATTGAAATTTACAATATATTTCTAATTTGCTCTGTGTTGAAAAATCATTGTAATCAACGTTTCTTGCAAGAAAGTCTCATACCTCATGCCATCACAACACGGATTTTTACATGGCAGGGATGCAGCATACCATTACACCGCCGGCGGGGTTAAGAGGTGATGACAGATACAAAACAGTAACTGAGTCAAAGCATCGGCGCGTGGGCTGGCACTATTAACGCGTACATATGGAAACCCAGTGCTGCCACTCTTACAGTTATTGGCAATTTTAATCGACCACTGACCTTCTCATAAACGTCTGACAACGTGTTTCTGACGCGCAGGGTAATCATCTAAATTATCTTTATTAGTGGACAAAGTGGCAAGTCTCTACTCTCCAGCGAACAATCATGTTCCTTGTAACTGCTGAAACTCACTGCAAACCACAATAAGCGCATCTCCCTCCCCCTCCCCCACTCAGCCTGGAAATCAAATTGTGCCGTGAACTGAAAAAGCAAAACTTAGGCACAGATTCTCATGGGTCACGGTCCTGTAATTTCCATGAAGGACTCCTGTGGATCTATGCCTTTTCTCATCAGTAGAAAGGGCCACTATCACACTGAATTATACACACTCACTGATACGCACCTTCTGTCTGGAATAAACATAGATTCTCATGGCGCCCGCAGATGCGAAAGCTAATGAGAATCATGCCTCTTGCCTGGCTCTCTCTATGCTGGTCCTTACATACAAGAAGATACGCGAGCTGATTCACTGACTGCCTTCACGTGTATTAGATGCGTTGACAGCAATTATAAACAAACTGCTCTGCTGGAAAAAGGGGACAGAAACAGAGCTCATATTCCAGCAAATCAAAATGATTAGGCTTTCTGGAGTCTGAGTTAGAACTGTGTCAGTATATATTTTAAATTTGTAACCTGGCTTTTAAATTTCTGAGTTTTCAGAAGTATATGTGCCTCAGCAGATTCAAGTATATTCCGTAGTGAACCCAACTCTGTCTTTACCAGAACAAAAGAGGGGGGGGGGGGGGGAAGTGTGTTCATTTATATGGTCATTGATGTACGGTTACTGAAAAAACAAAACAAAAAGTCTTAAACTGACTGCAAACCACAATAACGCATCTCCCTCCCTTTAGTGAGCGGTCCAAGGAACACGATTGTTCGCTGGAGAGTAGAGACTTGCCACTTTGTCCACTAATAAAGATAATTTAGATGATCACCCTGCGCGTCAGAAACACGTTGTTATATGTTTATGAGAAGGTCAGTGGTCGATTAAACTTGCCAATAACTGTAAGAGTGGCAGCACTGGGCTTCCATACCTACGTGTTAATAGTGTTAACCTACGCGCCGATGTTTCCTGTTTTGTTTCTGTCATCGCCTCTTAGCCCTCCGGCGGTATAATGGTATGCTGCATCCCTGCCATATAAAATCCGTGTTGTAATGGTTCGAGGTATGAGTCTTTCTTGCAAGAAACGTTGAAAACGCTTTTCAACATACAGGCGGCAAATGGGACACCCATAATGTTAATGTCAATGCACACGTATTGGTTTTTAGCTGTGTTTGCTGCAGATCTTACAAACATCAGATGATTATTCTAGTCCAGGTCATCATATCTAAAACAGCACCGGATGATAGCCGCACAACTAGCTATTGTAGACTCGTTTCGATGTACGTACGTGCATATCATTGTGTCGGGCCAGCGGCGGAATAGTATTATAAGTACATTTTCTTTGTATTTCTTTTTTTTTTCCTGCAAAAGTGATATCTTGTGTCATGGTGTTGTTATAATTACGGATCATTTTAACTGTCTAAAATGCTGATCACAAATACAAAGAAACTTGTCCGCTAGAATACTTCAAACCGCAACACAAAGAAACCGTGTCAAAATGCTTTCTGTTTGTACGTCTGATTCAGTTTGAACTTGAATGACAATAACAAGAATTTTCAAACGATATTATGTTTAGTTTTCGCTCATTTTTTCTCAATTAAAAAAATTGGTCGAATTAGACAGGTTTTTGTATGGAGTACACGCACGCCTGAATAAGTGAAAAGTATGGAAAGCCACACTGATCATAATCGCATCTAAATAGACTAGTTGGTTTCTATCGCAGAGTTTGGTCGACACTCTATGAAAGATGAAACCAAGAAAATATCGACATGCCCAAGCTCCTAATTTAAGCAGTCAACCAGCTCCATCTGTGGAAGTTATTGACTGGTCATTGTGTGCCTTGTGCCAAGAGACAACTAGCGAGGCACTTCAGTGTACGTGTCTGTCCAGCACGAAAAAAGCGGTGCTGGCTACAAATATGTTGCTGAGAATCTTGAAGCATTTGATGAACTTGGATGCTGTCCTGTCAGTCAGCCTGAACGTTCTTAGTGAAGCGATTGGTTTAAAGAAACATTCCAAAAACATTCTGCATCTTGGCACAAATCATGCCGAACAAAGGTCAGCAACACAATTTTGCAGCGAAAGAGAAAGACAACCAGAACCTTCTGCAAGTCCAGTGAAAACTAAAAAAGCAGTCAGCACATCCTCAGCACTATCAACACATGGCAATGCAGAAAGAGAAGAAACACTCGGGAAGGGTAACGCGATACAAGCTGTTTGCTTGTTTTGTGATGGTCTCTCAGGCTCAGCCCGATTACATAAAGCATGGACATTAACATTGGATTTCAAGGTCCGCAGTCATGCCCATCTACTCTATGACCGGCATCTGCTTTGAAAACTTGCTGACAACGAGATGGTGCCCTCTGAATCCAAATATCACTTGAAGTGTCTCACAACCTTCTACAGATCTTCTCGTACAACTTCACAGGGGGAACCTAAAGAGGACGATGCCTCAACTTTGCAAACGATCGCTTTTGCAGAACTTGTGGCATATGCGGAGAGCTGCAGAGAGGATCCTGATACTGCACCAGTCTTCACAATACCCAACCTTTGTCGTCTGTATGCTTCTCGCTTGAATGACCGTGGCCTGAAAGTTGCTGACAGGGTACATTCTGGACGTTTAAGAGGAAAGCTTCTGGCAGCTGTACCAGATCTTCATTCATCGTACCAAGGCAGAGAGGCCGTTCTTGTGTTTAACAGAGACCTGGATAATGCTGTAAAAAAGGCTTGTACATGTGACTCGGAAGCTCTTGAGTTAGCCAGAGCAGCTGAAGTGGTGAGAAAGGAAACATTCAGATATAAAGCTGCATTCAATGAAAGATTTGAGAAACAGTGCCAAGAGAGATCTGTGCCAGCATCCTTTGGTCAGTTTTATTCTGAATGGACCAGCGGCAATTGAGCAGTCTGAACCTGTTGATTATTCTCAGAAACAAGCTGTTCTCACGATATCACAGCTTATTGCCTTCAACTGCCGGAGATTCTCGAGGGAAAAAAACTTCCTTCCAACATCACAACAAGGAGAGAGAAACACCACTGCCTCTGTATCTAGTATCTAAGTCTCAAAGTCCATGCAGAGACAAGAAAGAAAGAGCTGGTCGACACACTGTCTTCTCTAGGGCTAGCAATTTCATACAAACGTGTGATGTTCATCTCATCACAGATTGAAAAAGATTCGAAGAGGACGGTGTTGTTGTCCCTATAAATATGATGAAGGGCGTCTTCACAGCAGGTGTTGTGGACAACATTGACCATAATCCTAGCTCAACAACAGCGTCAGACTCTTTTCATGGCACCGTTATATCCTTGATTCAACACACAGTAACTGAGGGCCAAGAACATTCTGTGTCACTCTTTGACGGAGAACAGAACAACCAGGGTATCCCACAGCTCTCAAAAAAGTACACCAACGTCCTACCTGTAGCTATTCCAGCTACAGAACAATTTGTACCCCATTCACCTGGTCCTCATAAGCAAAATGTTCTCCCTGAAGTCGAAAGCCATGAAGAAGAATATGTGTGGTTGGAAAATGTCCACACATGCTTAGAAAATGTGTCGGTCCACAACCAGGAAGCACTATCTTGGGCATTCTACCATGCCTCGCAACGACCGTCTGCTGGAGATCCACCTGCCATCATCAGACTTTTGCCGCTGCTTCTAGAGAATGCCCATTTGAATGCACTGATCAAGCATGTCATGAACTTGATTAAAGAAGCCACAGAACATTTGAATCCTTGACAAACATCTGTTCTCGCAATGGACCAGCCTTCGTATGCCCTCGCAAAGGGAATACAGTGGTTTTGGCCAGACACCTATGGTGAACAAAAGTTTGTGATCATGATGGGAGACTGTTAACAGGATGTTTTAAAAAAAACAGTGGTGACCTCATGATTATTACAGGTATCTGTCGGGTGATCATAGTACACACTTGAAACGCTTTTAAAATACAAGTGCAAAAATTAAAACATCTTGTGCATCTGAACTCAAACATGAACACACTGACTTATGTTTCAATGTTTGTGACTGACTGGCACACTGCGGTTGTACATGTGTACATGGAAGGGACGCTGAAAGGACACAGTTGTAGGTGGGACTTAAGGCGTAATCAATGCAAAATGTGAGAAAATGTTATTAGGAAATATATGCCAATTTCTGATTATCTCAGAGGTTTCCAAGTCCAGTTTACGTCGCTACATGTATGAAAACAACTAACCAGACCACACCGTAAGGCAGTGACAACAAGCAAGCAAAAAACGTGAAAGGGGTCGTGTTGACCTAATTACTGCTAAAGAAAATATTGTGAAATGCTGTTGATACTGATAACAAAGAAAACGTACTTCAACGGTCCAAAGCGCCACATTCACGTTGTGCTTGATCACAGTTTTCTTAGTTACTGCTAAAATGATCAATCTGTAGCCGCGATAAAATGGGCAGATGGTCATGACCTAATTAACTGTGACCCATCAGATAGCACATCCGGCAAAATTCTGACTGCATGATATATCATGAAGGTTCCTTTGCATGCATATTGAACTTCCATGCTGTTTTTAGTTCAAAACAGTTGTATGTAACAATAGTTATGGTTAAGAACAAGAACAAAAGAGTTTATGGGTCAGGTTGAAATAATTAATCGATGGCTGTTCCCATCTGAGAGCGCTGTCAATGTGTTTCTGACGTTAATATTGTTCGGAGAGGTACTGTTTACTTATATACCAAGTGGCATGTCTCTACTATGAAGTGAACATTCGAGCTGTTTTATGAGCCTTGGGCCCCTCACTACTTTCCCCCACTCAGCCTGGAAATTAAAATTGTGTGAACTGAAAAAGCAAAACTTAGGCACAGATTCTCAAAGGTCACGGTCCCGCTGTAACTTGCATGGCGGACGCTTGAGGATCTGTGCCTTTTCTTGTCTGTAGAAAGGACCACTAACACACTGTCCGAGATACACTCAATGATAAACACCTCCTGTCTGGAATAAACATAGATCCTCATGGCGCCGGCAGATGCGAAAGCTAATGAGAATCCTGACTCTTGCCTGCCTCTATCATTATGCTGGTCCTTACATACAAGAAGCTGCGCAAGCTGATTCAGTGACTGCCTTCCATAGTGTATTAGACGCGATGACAGCAATTATAAACAAACCGCTCTGCTGGAAAAAGGGGGCCTAAACCAAGAAGAGCGCGAGCTCACATTCCATCGAATCAAAATGATTAGGCTTTTCGGAGTCTGAGTTAGAACTGTATTATTTTGGAAATGCACGCCAAGTACATGTCCGTACAGTTCACACGCCTAGCATTCCATTATCCTTATCTCTGCCAGGCATAAACACAGTGCTGAGGTAGCGGGCGGCCTCCACGTTGATAAGTGCCAGACAGCCAGCCATACGCTCTATGCGGCCCAAGACACGTAGACCAGCCACGCTATAGGTTCACAAAAACAAGTTGACACTGACCTATACATTGGAAGATGATTGGACATTAATATCATTTCTTGGATATACACCTATATGATATATCAACTGATGGTAGTTCTTGACGTTCCCTAAAATTTTAAATCGTGTTTGATATGCATAATGTCCATACATAAAATGTCAGCCAGGACAGTGAAAGTGATATACAAGTTAAATTTGGTAACCTATAGAGCCAGTAGAAAACAGATGCCTGCCTCAGCAACTTCTTTATGGAAAGGGTGATGTAATTAGTCCACAAGCTAGGAAGGTCTACCGTGCACCCCCCCCCCCCCCCAAGTACTCAATAAGATGGGTTTCAAAGTGTTCCTTAGTATGTCCTGAGATGTTTAAGCCATGTTCCCCGAAAATCCTTAGGAACACACCAGAGATATAGCCGATGGCGCAAGGGTACCCCCATTCACGCTCTTCGCAGGTGCTAAAATGAGGTTGAGAAACATTTTCCTCTAAATAAATCAGAATTCATTCCAGAAACCCAAATCAGGCAATATTATGTCAAGGCACACCTTCTGCATCCTCTGCAAAAAACAGAATGAAAAAATATTGAATCTCTGGCTCACAGTAAAGGTATTTGTGCACCCAGTAAACGACCATTTCCGCGAAATCGCAAAAAAAGACAAAAATAATGTCAGATGCCTTCAGACATTTTCTATAGCACTGACAGTCCATTTTCAGGTTTACATCATTAAAACAGGATGTCACAATTATTATAAACTTGACTAGGTGATGCTGTGATCACTGTGAGTGCCACAGTGGTTGATTTTGTATCCCTACCCCCAAGTTGTAAAAATACACAAAATTAATTAGAAAAAATTGCTTATGTTATTCCATTTTATATTGACCTCTCTTTACCTATTACGCTTGAATAATGTGAGCATAAAGTGCAAGAAAATAAGGAAAGTCGGCATCCTTTACGGTACATTCGTGGTGAATGATAACTTTTTCCCATTTAAAATTGCCGAATTGGGAAACGTACGTTGTTTCCGGTGCCCACAGAAATTTTGTACTCAACCGATAGGTCTTTGTTAGGTTTTATTGGTTAGGATAGAGTACCACAGTTACTCCCAACCTGATTTTGTGATGCTATGATGCATTTAGGGGCCACAGTGGCTGAATCTGCTGCCCTACCCCCATTTTACCAGTACGCAAAGTAACGCAAAATAATCATAAAAATTGCTTACATCATACTCCTCTGTTTAAATATTTTTTGTTGCCAGGTTTTTTTTTAAAAAGTATGCATATTGAGCATAACAAGTTGTGATCATTTCATTAATTTCAATGTAACCCATCAATTTAATTGTAACTATTTTTAACTGGCTGGTCTTTTATGTGATATTTTACCTAGTGTAAGGCGGGTCTAGTAAGGGCTCCCCTTTTCCTTTCATTTATTTTCATCTAGAAATGTGTAAATATGAATGCGTAATAAAGTTTCATGGTTCCTAATAGCCAAAACAATGTTATCAAAAATACTTAGTTTCCACATGTCGACCACGAGATCTCCACTTCCACCTTCTGCAATGTTCAATTTTTTATGGCCGTCTTTAAATCTTATATTGTTCTGGATGCCAATAAGTGAGCTGTCAAGAGCTAGGCAGCATGTTTTCAGAGTTTGGTGTATAAGGGCGTGTCTTCTGGTCAGAACTGCCAGCAGACCGCTTCTGTGTATGGACATGTTTGGAGAATGTGCTAAGGAGACTGATTTTCTACGCCAAATTCGCATAGGGCTGTTTCCGCATGACCCAATCCTTCGAGGTGAGTCCAGCAGGGTCCTTACGGTCTGTGAACATTTGTGAAAGTTGTTAAAAAATGACAAGGCTTTTTCAGGGCCCTGGAAAGTCTGTCAATTTCAGTCCTTTTCCTTAAAGTCTGTGAAAGTTTGTACAAAATTACAATGTGCTGGCAGACTTTTGTCTACTTCTTTTTTTTTTTTCTCTCCCCCAATTTGTCACTATTCCATTGCAAACGATCATGCTGACGCTTGTTGCAAGTGATCTATATTTAGCTCTGATCATAAAGTGACTGCATGGCCTTTCTGCCGAACATTCTGATTGGTTGTTTACGCTTCTACCGAAGTCCGCCATTCGCTAAGCGTTCTTTTATTTTGGTATCTCTTCATGCATTAGGCACGGAAGCTTCAAATAATTGCTGATACAGAGTGATCTGATTAAAGTGTGTAAACCTTCAGGCTTCATTTTGAGTTTGTGAAATGTTCCTGCTTTTCTGTATGGACCCAGTCTAGAGTAATCAGTGCGTAGATGAAAGATGGTGGCCTGGCTCTCCCTGTTCAGCTTGTTGATGTCATCTGCCCACGGGCTGCAGCCGCCATTCTGCTGTTGCCAATCACTTTGTTGTTGTAGTGTCTCCATTCCCAGCTAGTCCAGAATGCACTGGAATCCACTGCAGCACTATTTTGTGGACAGGGCATCCAGTCTATCTTGAAGCTTCTTGGTGAGATCAGTGGATCAAGCTGCTGCCTTTCCCTAGCTAGTGCTCTGCTGCTGTGTTGAGCACCTGCAGATCTGTACGATAGTTGGAGCTGTTGCCACCAGCTGGTAAGGAGAGGGAGGTAGTAGTGCGGTCTGCACAACAGATGTACACGCCACTTCCTTCATTCCGCACGGCATCTTGTGTGGTATCACAGCTGCTGTGAGGGTAGCGCTTGTGCACAACCTCCAGCAAGATGGCTTTGTGCGGTGCCGCGACCTTTGGCAAAGAGTCCTGGAACATTGTTTATGTTGTCTTGAAGGCTCTTTTGAGATGTCCAGGTATCTGTAGGGAGCTGTTCACACATCTTTGGGCTTGGTTCCAGGACGTCAGTGTTAGCCCTTTGCAGGACCTTCAGTTGGCGGTTCAGATTTGGGCGGTTCAGATTTGGACATTTCTGACGGTTCTTGGTCTGCTCCTGTAGTCTCCCATGCTGTCGGTGTTTAGTAAGTTTCTTCATCGTGTGTGCTGTTCTGCATTCCAGTGGCTCCAATGTCCTCCATTTCCTAAATTGGGGTGCTCCAGATGGCTCTAAGAATGTCACTGCATCATGAGAATGACCCATGTTCTGCATCTTGTCAAGCCTGGCTTTTTGGGTTTTGCAGGCAGTGTTTCATGCTGTCGATGTATCTTGGTACCGCACGACTGGTCTGACCGAGCAGGTGTTTGCTTGTGCCAGGATGCTGTAATTTGCGCCAATGTGGTCCCCACCAGTTTCTTCATCAGAGACTTTTCCTTTTTTGCAGCTCTAGCTTCCATGGCTTCAATGTGAGGCCTCCACGTGAATCCAGTAATTTATTTGTTACCAGTAAAGTTGGCCTGTCTGTCTTTGGTACTCGAAGGTCTCCAGTTTTGAGGTGACCTCTTCCGTCTGATTGAAAGAGATGGTCTAGCTCAGTTTGAGTGGCCTCTTTCAGTCCAGCTGCTGACTCTATTGGCAGCATCCTGGATTCTGGAGGATGCTATTTCTTTATGTTCTGCTGCGTTCCACACTGCAAAGTCATCCGCATGGAGGATGTTCGAGACGAACCTTGGTACTGTTGTACTGATGTCATTAATGTAGACCAAAAACAGCATTAAACACAACATCTCCCTGAGGTACACCTTCCCCGAGTTTGACAAGAGTGCTGAATGTGCAGACGATAGAAGCTTCAGCGGCAGCCCCTGTTAAGCATGCCTTAAATAAAAAGAATTACAATTAAATTGATGGGTCACATTGAAATTAATGAAATTATCACAAATGTTTATGCTCAATATGCATATTTTGTTAAGAAAACTGGCAACAAACATATTTAATAAGAGGAGCAATTGTTATGATCATTTTTCGTTCCTTTGCGTACAGGTAAAATGGGGGTAGGGCAGCAGATTCAGCCACTGTGGCCCCTAAATGCATCACAGCATCATAAAATCAGGTTGGGAGTAACTGTGGTACTCTTTCCTAAACAATAAAACCTAAAAAAAGACCTATCAGTTATATACAAAATTTCTGAGGGCATCGGAAACAACGTACGTTTCCCAATTCGGCAATTTTAAATGGGAAAAAGCTATCATTCACCACGAACATACCGTAAATGATGCCGACTTTCCTTATTTTCTTGCACTTTATGCTCACATTATTCAAACGTAATAGGTAAAGAGAGGTCAAAATAAAATGGAATAACTTAAGCAATTTTTTCTAATTAATTTTGTGTATTTTTACAACTTCGGGGTAGGGATACAAAATCAACCACTGTGGCACTCACAGTAATCACAGCATCACCTAGTCAAGTTTATAATAATTGTGACATCCTGTTTTAATGATGTAAACCTGAAAATGGACTATGTCTGAAGGCATCCGACACATTATTTTTGTCTTTTTATGCGATTTTGCGGAAATGGTTGTTTACTGGGTGCACAAATACCTTTACTGTGAGCCAGAGATTCAATATTTTTTCATTCTTTTTTTTGCAGAGGATGCAGAAGGTGTGCCTTGACATAATATTGCCTGATTTGGGTTTCTGGAATGAATTCTGATTTATTTAGAGGAAAATGTTTCTCAACCTCATTTTAGCACCTGCGAAGAGCGTGAATGGGGGTACCCTTGCGCCATCGGCTATATCTCTGGTGTGTTCCTAAGGATTTTCGGGGAACATGGCTTAAACATCTCAGGACATACTAAGGAACACTTTGAAACCCATCTTATTGAGTACTGGGGGGGGGGGGGGGGGGGTGCACGGTAGATCTTCCTAGCTTATGGACTATATCCTTGCGTGCCAGTTTATCAGAAGGAAGCATTAACATATGTTCCCATGTGTGTGTCAGGTGTCAGTTTTAAATAGGCGCTGACCCTAGGGAAAATTGGGCACCAAGCCATGCTGAATAATGATTAGGTGTTTTGCTGTTTATATACAGGGTTCACAAAAAGTTAGGACCACTGGCAAAAATTGCTCAGTTTTCTTGTGGTGCTTAATTTTGTTGATACAACCACAAGTTTGTATACATAGGCAAGTGAATGAACCCAGAGTCATAGCCAGGCAATCATTCTTCCATCTGCATTTTGACTTTCTTCTTCTTCTTCCTCGAACACTCTTTTATATGGACAGCCCGGTCTCCTTTATAAATGCTGCCGTGCGCCGCAGGTCCTCCAGGCCTCCATAGAGCTTGCGGGACACCTCTGTCTCTTCCGGGTAATGTCTCCGTCTGAGGGTTGTGAACGTGCTACCAGAGTTGCATGGGCACTGGTCTGACTGGCCAATTACAAACTTGGTGTGGAGATGCCAGTTCAGTTTGTTATGGCCGGTGCGTAGTCGGAAGATAACTACCTGCTCCGGTCTGGTCAGTAGGTAATAGCCATCTGTTTTGTTATAGCTGGGGTGTTCTCGCAGCCACTTTCTTTTCTGCTTGTTTTTTATGATAGTCTTGGCTTCTGCATAGGACGTTGTTTTGTCTTCTTGGGTTGTTGAAGATCCCTCCTTTGCTAGCCTGTCTGCAGTTTCATTACCTCTCACCTTGCAGTGTGCAGGTATCCACTGCAGCACAACCATGTGTGTTGTACAAAGGGGGGCGAGAGCCAAAAACAGATCATTTAGGTCCTTGTCTTTGGGTGTTTTTAGGGCCTGCAGGATGGAGAGGGCGTCAGCGAGAAACACAATGGAGTCAGATGTTTCCGAGCAGTTTTTCACTGTTGTTACACCAATTTTCAGGGCTTCTGCTTCTGACCTGTAGTTGGTGGCGTATTTGCCGGTGGCGAGAGAGATCTCTGCTTCTCTCCCTCCTGGGTACTTAATGTAGATTCCGGCTCCTCCGTCTGTGACAGCGTCAATTGCAGAACCGTCCGTGTACACATGGGTCCAGACCTCTTGTGGGTAGTGGGTCTGGATGTGTTCCATCGTGTAGGATTTGCGTTCTGTGTCACACTGGGTACCCTTCTTCTGGATATTTGGTATGCTGTCGCGTATTTGGGGTTCAGCCGAGCGCTTCCATGGAGGATTCTCAAGGGTTTTGGGGATCTCCTTTGGCATGTGATCTAGGAGATCTGGATTTCTTCGCTCAAGGATCCTGGTCTGATGTATGAAGCTGGAGCGCTTGAGTCTACCCTTTGTTGGCTCTGACATTCTCTGTCTCATCGGGTGGTTCTGCAGACGTTTGAATTTTGCTGCTTGTAACAGGAGCTTGGTGTCTCTTCTCTCCTCTAGTGACTCAAGTCCGGATGCGCTTTCCAATGCAGAGATGGGAGTAGAACGCATGGCACCAGTGATGATTCTTGTTGCCTGGTTCTGAATTTTTCCGACTTTGTCAAAGTTTGACTTTGCTGCCGTTCCCCATGCTGCCATTCCATACTCTAAGACTGGGCGGACTCTCCCTGTGTACATTTTCTTGAGAATGCCAGTATCTGCTCCCCATCTGGTGCTGGTGAGCTTTTTCATCAGGGCTAGGTGGATTTTTGCCCTCTCTTGGCACTTCTCAATGTGCGGCTTCCAAGTAAGTCTGCGGTCTAGGGTCACACCCAGGTATGTAGGGCAATCTTCTGGTGGAAAAGTGTGTCCATTGATTTTCAGTGTTGCTTGTTGGCTTTTTTTGGACAAGCTGAAGATGGTGTAAGTGGTCTTTTTTGCATTTACGGTTACAAACCACTTTATTGTCCACGCTTCCAATTTTTTCAGTGCTTCCTGCATCCTGTAGGTTGCTGTTGTCACATACTCTTCAGTACACCACAGCACGAGGTCATCTGCATAGATGGCCCCATGAACATGTTTTGGGAGGTCTCCAACAATGTCATTGATAAAGATGAGAAACAATGTTGGGGACAGAACTCCTCCTTGTGGAACTCCTTCATTCAGCATCTTCTTTCGGCTGTATTGTCCATTGACATGTACTCTAGCCTTTCTGTTGAAGAGGTACTGTTCCACCCACCTGTACATGCACCCGGCGATGCCACACTTTTGGAATTTATGTTTCAGTGCCTCCTTCCACACTCTGTCGAAGCCCTTCTCCATGTCAATCCATACTGACAAAGTGTGTTTTTTGTCTTGGAAGCCGTTTTCTATTTTTTGGGCAATGTAGGTCACCTGATCTTCAGTGGAGCGGTGTTTCCTAAAACCTGCCTGTTCAGGAGTGAAGACTTCCTTCCTTTCCATGAGCCACACGAGTCTTGTGTTAATGAGCCTTTCCATCAGCTTCCCCATGCAGCTGGTAAGGCTTATGGGCCTGTAGCTGTCTGCTTCTGCACGGTCCTTTCCCTTCTTATAAATGGGCACCATGTCTGCTTCTCGCCATATCTGTGGAACATGGCCGCTCTTCCAGCTGTTATTAAAGGTGTCCAGAAGGACAGCTTTGGCTCTGGGACCTAGATGCAGGAGCATTTCGTTGGCGATCTTGTCTGGCCCTGGGGACTTCTTCTCTGGTAGAGTTTTCATAGACTCTTCCAGCTCCTGTGTGGTAAAGGGGTCAGTCATCACTGCATCAGGTGTAGCCTCTTGTTGAGCCCTGATTTCCTGCTGGATTTTTCTCTTTCTTTCTTCTGGGATGGTGATGGAGCTAACTTCTTCATACTTGTCTATAAAGTAGTTTGCTGCTCTTCTTCCTGTGAGCATCTCCTGGTTGTGCTCGATGACAATAGAGGAACCTTTCCTGGTTTCATCGTTCATGGCTCTTATGAGCTTCCACAGCGTGTTTCCATCACGGTCCAGGTTAAGCTTCTCAGTTTTTTCTCCAGCTGTTTCTTGCCGCTTGCAGATAGGTCTTTCTATAGTTTGCAGCTGCAGCTTTAAAAGTAATGTTGCTTTCAGTGGAGGGGTTCCTTTCTACCTTTTCTCTGGCTTCTTGTACTTGATCTTCGAGTTTTTGCAGCTCCTCAGTCCAATATGGTCTGTAATTTTTTCTGGCGCCTCGTGGGATTGTTTCAGAGGCTGCTTTCAAAATGGCCTCGTTGAGGTCTCGTACAAGCCGGTTAATATTTTTGTCCTTTTTGTTGATGCCCTTTGTGTACACATCTGTCAGTGATGCAAACATGTCCCAGTCAGCCTTCTTATAGTTCCACCTGGGGAAGAGTTTGGGGTCTTCTGGTTTATAGTCAAGATCTACAGAGATCTTGACAGGTCTATGGTCGCTTCCACCAAGCTGGCTTAGCACTCCTCTCTTTGATTTCTTGGCAAGGTCATCTGTAGCAAAGGCCAAGTCAGGCGTGGATGTTGTTAGCCATCTCCTGGAAAAGTATGTTGGTGGATCTTCCACATCATTCAGCAGTACCAGTCCACTTTCTATCTGCCAGTCCTCTACTTCCTCTCCTCTTTTATCAGTCTCCTCATACCCCCAGCATTTTGAGTGGCTATTGAAATCTCCAACAACAAGGCATTCTTCTGTGGCTGTGCTGATAAGCTGCAGGGACAGATTCTTGTCTTGGGGGCAGTAGAGGTTGAAGATCTTAATTTCCATGTCTTCCACTTTGATCTTGACGCCGTGGATCTCCGCTTGTTGGTTGGTGTTGATCTTGAAGTCTTGGGCTGGGATGTTGTTTTTCACCAGGATCAGCACTCCTCCCTTATGCCTCTCTTCTCTGTCCATCCTGAAGACCTGGTAGCCTCTGACTTGAAATCGGTGATTTAGGTTCAGATGGGTTTCTTGGATGCAGGCTACATCTACCTTCTCGGCATGCAGTCTTTCAGTTAGAGGGAGCTTTTTGTTGTAGACGCCTTCTGCATTCCAGTGAAGGATGTTTAAGGGCCTGGACTTGTGTGTTGATGTTCTTTCTTGGCCAGTAGATTTTTCCCTCCGACTCCGGAACCTGGCTCCTCGTCCCAGGACGGGGTGACCACCGGTAGCAAGGGTTGGGCCCCTAAGAGGCAGGGGGCCCGGCACTCCACCAGCCCGGTGGGACTCCACGGGCAGAGCACCATCTCGAGTGATTCCGTTATTGTCCATACCATGAGTGAAAAGCGTTGTACTGCAGTTTGCGCGCTCTGGCCCAGTACATCCGTCTTCGGCGGTGCTTTTCTTGTCCGAGTTTCCGTCTCGTAGGTGACTTGCCAATCAAGGCTGTCGAGCGTCTCCTGCCCGGGATTTTTGCTCTGGGGTGTCCTTCCTCAGCGAGGGATTTAGAGATAATCTCCTGAAGAAGCCAACGACTGCTTATTTGCTGGCATGCCAGCTTATTCACAGCTACCCTCCATATCTGAAGGGCATTTTCTTATCGCCACTCAACTGGGTTCCCTTTTTTGTGGGTCCCACGCACCCAGATTTTTTTTCGAGGTTTTCTCCTCTAGATCCGTTGTGTTATGTTCTGGGGGCGCAAGCTACCCGGTTTACAGGGGTCACCTCGAGAAGGATGTGGCTCTACGCTCACGCACAACGGTCTTGAGATGGGAGAGGTTATGCTAGACCAGAGACTGACAGCCGGGGCACGCCTTTTCGTGCGAGACAAGTGGGTGGTTTTGGGCTGGGAGTGTGTCAACTATCTAGATGGCATGCAAAGCAGACAACATAGACAAGCAGACAGCACAGACAGACCCGCCACCAGCACACAAGCACAAGCACTAGGTCTAGGGGAATGTAAGGAGAAGACACGCTGGGAAATCCCCATTGCCCACACTCCCAACACATCACCATCCCCTGGGGCTCCAGCCCCTCGACCCCCTTTTGACTTTCTAGTGTGTAAAGTCCTGGACGTTGTTCCCTGACCATAAAAATTTAGTTAAATAATGCTAAAACAGCACCTTTTCAAATGGGCTGATTATGTTGTCAGTGGTGCACATGTGACCGTCTGACAATCACTGCTAGCCCCTCTGTAATGTTATCGGCATTATGCATGATACAAGCCATTTCCTGTCTTTTTTTATTATTTGCTTTTGAAAATGCTACCTGAATTATCAACTGGTCCTTAACTTTTTGTGAAGTCTGTACATAATCAGGGGGACAATGATTTTATTATAAGTGCACATTTGTGAAACTGCTGTAAAATCCGATTCAGCATCTATATATCAAAAATGAAAAAAAAAGTGTTTTGTGTCTTTTGCTATTTTATTCTGCGCGCACACACACACACACACACACACACACACACACACACACACACACACACACACACACACACACACACACACACACACACACACAGAGCTAAAATTCATTCTCAGAGTCTGACTCACAATAGAAGAACATTTATTACTTGAGCAGTTGTTCCAATGAGCGGACTTCAACTGTTGAATTTCATGGGCATAGTCTGTTCAGCTAAGTGCAATATATAACGCTCAATATGCAATGTTCCTGGTTATAACAGGCTAGCATCATGAACTAAAGAATCCAACCACAATTAATGTAATGCAGACCCTATTCAACATGTATGACTGTGAAATGGAAACAGGACTGACGCATCAAGAAATAAAATTTCCACTTTAGTGTTATCACTAAAAACAATTGTAGGTTTTTGTTTTGTTGTGTTTTTTGCCCTTCTGACTCGGAGGCAAGAAACAGAATTGATCTACCTGCAATACAAGTTATCAGCAACAGCTTGGCCAGCAACAACAATATTCACCCAAATTCAGCAGCGCCTTCAGTCATGTTTTTCATTACACTGTAACACAGTTGCATTTTCTTACTAACAAGTGTGCATGCACACCAACACAATTCTCCATTTGTTGTTCAACACACACACCTCGAGCCACGTTTTGGTGTCACTATCTAAAGAACAAAATGAGGGGGGGGGGGGGGGGGGGGGACTTCTGAAAGAGACGGAACTTTGCAAACACCGATGCAAATTGGTGAAAGCCCGCTAGTGCCACCCCTGCTTTATGCCTGTGGGGTGGGTTGTGAAAGTGTAATAGGATATCCGTCCCAAAAATCACAAAAAACGAACAAGTGTACAATCAATGGTGTGACCATAGCGTTTTCCCATCGAATGCAGATTCTACAAATGAGTCTGTATTTGACAAGAAACTGCTACATACATGCTGAAAATACAATATTTATGCAGAATTTTGCAGTAAATGCGACCCCTGCACACAAAAAAAGAACACCTCTGTGCTTACACTGACATCTGGAAAGCCCAGTACTGAGATAAAACAGTCCTAATGTAATCACCCCACTTCATACATGTATACTTCCTTTAGGATGGCATGTCTAAACTGGGGTGGTGTGCAGCACTAAAAAGTGAACACACAGTGCTTGTTGAATAACAGTTAATAAAAGCGACAGGCTCAAGTTTCCAAAGTTCTCAAATCGTTTCCAGCCGTAAGTATGGTACAAAAAATGATTCTCCATTTAGATTTCAACAAAATTTCAGGCCTATCCGACATATCTATGGGCCATAAGTGAAAATGCACTGCGCCTACCAGTACTACACATGCCTCATCACCGAGTGGCCACCCAAAACGTTTTTAATGGAAAAACCAGCAAGCACTGTGCAGCTGGGTTATGTCTGAGTAAATAGCATTGTACTGTGGTAAAAATGCCTTGTACACGTTTTTTACATTTTATTTTTCTTTTCTTTTCGTGTCAGTGTGCTCACTGAGGCTTACTGCATAGTTCAGCTATTTTTGTCTCAAGCCTGGCCGGAATTTAGTGTGTATTTACCGCCAGTAGTAAGAGGCGATAATGTGTAGCACAGCACAACGTGTAGACAAAGGCCAGATGTTGTACTCAGTGACCGCACCTCGCCTAGGGTCGGTTTCTCCCTTCTTTTTAGAGCTCTGCTACGATGCCAGACAGCTGGTTACTGCGGAGTATTTTCCCTTGACAGGAGATTTGATTTGGGTTGTTAACTACGTAGTCTTGTAAAAGTACGATTTTTCATCTGCAAGAGGTTTTTGCAACAATATAGTGTTTGAAGTGCTCTAAGCGTTGGTAATAGTTTCCTAATTTATAAAAGCGTATTTAGTTAGGAAAGTAATGTTCTATCGCATGAAAAAGTGCCTCACCATTTTGTAATACGTAATGATTTTGGTCGGGCGAGCGACTTTCCGCTACTCGTGAGCTTTTCGGCTAGCGAAAAGCTCCCGCTGCTGTCGGCCTTTGGCTTAGACGGCGGTGTGGTACCTGTTCTGCGGAGATAGGTGGATTTGAGCGGTTGTTATCCATGATCGCTTCTACAGTTGCTGTTTCGACTTTGCCGTTTTTCCAGAGTTCTCTCTCTCTCTCTCTCTCTTGGCTGGACTTCGCGAACGAAGATTTTATAGGAGTTGCCCACGACGTCTGCAGGCTTGTTCGTGGCTGCGGAGGCCAATCCGGGACAGGCAGGTTCGACCGCAGTGGCTGCAGGGGAAGGTATGGCCAGAGTTCTGAGTTGCGGCATCTCTGTTCTTTCTCCTGAGCCGCTTGTCCTTAAGGCTAGCTCTGCGAGAGTCCTCAAAGGAGACAGCTGCCTTGTAAATAGTGGAGCGCCAGGTGTCACGGTCCACAGCAAGCGAAGACCACTGGTGGTGGTCGATTTGGCAGGCACTAAGTGACTTCTTGAGACAGTCTTTGTATCTCTTCTTTGGTGCCCCTTTGTCACGGTGTCCAGTAGCAAGCTCGCCGAACAGGGTGATCTTTGGTAGGCGATGATCCTCCATCCTGGAGACATGCCCCGCCCAGCGGAGCTGTGTCCGCAGCAGCAAAGCCTCGATGCTCACGGTTTCAGCCTGTTCAAGGACCTCGACATTGGTGACATAGTCACTCCAGTGAATGCCCAGGATGGTACGCAGGCAGCGCTGGTGGAAGCGTTCGAGGAGTCGTAGTTGGCTGCGGTAGAGGGCCCAGGACTCGGAACCATACAGCAGGGTGGTGAGGACCACAGCTCTGTACACGCTGATCTTGGTGCCTGTTTTCAGCTGTTGATTGTGCCACACCCGCTTGAAAAGTCGCCCGAAAGCGCTGTTCGCTTTTGCCAGCCTGCTGTCAAGCTCCTTGTCCAGCTTGGCGTCCGACGTGATAATGCAGCCAAGGTAAGTAAACTGGTGCACTGACTTTAGTTCAGACTCGCCGATGGTGATGTGAGGAGGGCGATACACTGTCTTGGGTGCCGGCTGATGGAGGACCTCTGTCTTTTTCAGACTGACCTCGAGTCCAAAGAGCTGGGCAGCGTCTGCGAAGCAGGACGTGATGCGCTGCAGGGCTCTCTCTGTGTGTGCAACGAGGGCAGCATCATCAGCAAAAAGCAGCTCACGGATCAGTTGGTCTAGGGTTTTCGTGTGGGCCTGCAGTCGTCTGAGGTTGAACAGGCTGCCATCGAGACGATACCTGATGTACACTGCATCGTCATCATCGAGGTCCACTGTGGCCTGCTTCAACATCATGCTAAAAAAGATGGTGAAGAGGGTCGGTGCCAGCACGCAGCCCTGCTTTACGCCGTTGAGAATGGGGAATGGTTCTGAGAGGTCATTGTTGAGTCTGACCTGACCTTGCTGGTCCTCGTGTAGCTGGACAATCATGTTGAGGAACTTTGGGGGACAGCCAAGTCGCTCCAGGATCTGCCACATGCCTTGCCTGCTCACAGTGTCGAACGCTTTTGTTAGGTCGACAAACGTTACGTACAGCCCTTTGTTCTGCTCGCGGCACTTCTCCTGTAGCTGTCTCAGCACAAAGACCATATCGGTGGTGCTCCTGTTTGCTCTGAAGCCACACTGGCCCTCTGGGAGTTGGTCTTCAGCGATGGCAGGTACCAGCCGATTCAGGAGCAGCCTTGCAAGGATTTTTCCAGCAATGGACAGCAGTGTAATTCCCCGATAGTTGGAACAGTCAGACTTCTCACCTTTGTTCTTGTACAGGGTGATAACGACTGCATCACGGAGATCCTTTGGTAGTGTTCCTTCCTCCCAGCAGCAGAGAAAGAGGTCATGGAGCTTGTTGTGCAGTGCTGTGCCTCCATGTTTCCAGATCTCTGGCGGTATTCCATCAATGCCTGCTGCTTTGCCACTCTTGAGCTGGTGGACAGAGTTCTCTACAAACCAGCATTTTGGACTCTGTCATTTTTCTGAGCCCTCCTTTGAACGGGAATCCCGGACTCTGTCATTTTTTTGGAGTCTTGGGACTTTGCCATTTTTCTGGCGGCTCTGCTTTGTAACGGGCGCTTCGGACTTTGCCATTTTTTGGGGGAGTCTTCGGACTCTGCCATTTTTTCAGATAGTTAGTTATAACGGGCGCTTCGGACTTTGCCATTTTCCGAGGTTTTCCTTTATAACGGGCGCTTCGGACTTAGCCATTTTTTTGGAGTCTTCGGACTCTGCCATTTTTTTGTAGTCTTCCTTGATAACGGGCGTCTTGGACTTTGTCGTTTTTTCGAGGCTTCCCAATATCAAAGGACGTTTTAGACTTAGCCATTTTTTTGGAGTCTTTGGACTCTGCCATTTTTCTTAGATAGTTATTCTTTATAGCGGGGGACTCTGCCATTTTTCTTAGATAGTTATTCTTTATAGCGGGCGGCTCGGACTCTGTCGTTTTTCCGAAGCATCCCTTTACAAAGGGCGTTTTGGACTCTGTTATTTTCTGGGCTCTTCTTTTGTAACAGGCGCCTCGGACTCTGTCGTTTTCCGAGGCTTCCCTTTTAAAAAGGGGTGCTTTGGACTTAGCCATTTTTGTACAGGTCTTCTTTTAACAAAGGCCTCTCTGACTTAGTTACTTTTATAGACTTTCTTTTATAAAGGGCACTTTGGACTTGGTTATTTTTGCCGAGGCTTCCTTTTATCTAATGGCCTCTCCGACTTAGTTATTTTACTAGATTCTCCTTTGTTCGGACTTTGTCATTCTTTTTAGAGATACGACTTAGATATTAGTACTGTGCTGCGCTACTGTAGCAACGTCTGAGTACATTGTGACCAGCAGAGAATATATTTTTCTCAAACGGCCTCATGCCGGGGCATTTGTTGTCGCTTTAGCCTTATTAGCCTGTACTGCAATATATATACGAAATGCGATCTTCGTTTCACATGTTTTATTGTAGTTAGTATCGAGTGCGAGTGACTGTGCTTGTGTGTGTGAACTTGGCATCCTGACACGAGCAAACATTTACATACACATTCACCGGTCACACAAACATTGCACACGGTCAGCCACGCTACAGATTTTGGTGTCGAAGGCTGGGGTGAGGCGACACTACATAATTTTGGTGTCAGAAGGGCGACATTACAGTACAATAGGAAGCAAAAATTAAATTTCTACTGCCTCTCCAAGTTTCTGAGGCTCGATGCAGCATACGTTTTGGGAATGAAGGTGATGTGCCTTTTTCAGGCTAAGGCGTCGCTTTCGCGGTACCCTCCACCTAGTCATGCGAGGTGGATGCGTCAAGACCATCCTTCTTCTGTGGTGGACCCGTCAAACACCTTGCGGTCAGGAGATGCACCAATGTGTGGCGCATTCACATTTACCACAAATCCAGCCTGGTACACGTTGCCAGTAGTGTTGGCATACAGCCTGGCAGCTTCATGCTCTTGTGCCAGTCCATGCTGCATGCCTCGCGTCATACAGCCTGGCAGCTTCATGCTCTTGTGCCAGTCCATGCTGCATGCCTCGCGTCATACAGCCTGGCAGCTTCATGCTCTTGTGCCAGTCCATGCTGCACGCCTCGCGTCATACAGCCTGGCAGCTTCATGCTCTTGTGCCAGTCCATGCTGCATGCCTCGCGTCATACAGCCTGGCAGCTTCATGCTCTTGTGCCAGTCCATGCTGCATGCCTCGCGTCATACAGCCTGGCAGCTTCATGCTCTTGTGCCAGTCCATGCTGCACGCCTCGCGTCATACAGCCTGGCAGCTTCATGCTCTTGTGCCAGTCCATGCTGCACGCCTCGCGTCATACAGCCTGGCAGCTTCATGCTCTTGTGCCAGTCCATGCTGCATGCCTCGCGTCATACAGCCTGGCAGCTTCATGCTCTTGTGCCAGTCCATGCTGCATGCCTCGCGTCATACAGCCTGGCAGCTTCATGCTCTTGTGCCAGTCCATGCTGCATGCCTCGCGTCATACAGCCTGGCAGCTTCATGCTCTTGTGCCAGTCCATGCTGCATGCCTCGCGTCATACAGCCTGGCAGCTTCATGCTCTTGTGCCAGTCCATGCTGCATGCCTCGCGTCATACAGCCTGGCAGCTTCATGCTCTTGTGCCAGTCCATGCTGCATGCCTCGCGTCATGACCTGCCTACTGCGGGTCAATGCAGCAGCTAATTTTACAGGGTCTGCACGTCTAACATGCACTTTGTGGAAATTACTAACAGAAATGCGCCGCTGCCGCACACTTTTCCACAATGGAGATTTCGACTGGGCCGGAGTCGTGTCTTTTTTTCAATCTCATGTCTTCATCAAACTGAAGTGAAATATACATCTCCGTCAGTACTTTCGGCTGTGTACAGCTGTAGTAATTTCTCCACAGCACTGCAGACAAGAGAAGAGAAAGTCAGGGGCATCTTAATAAAAAATGATGTCCCTTTTCTCTTCTCTTGGCTGCTGCATGACCAAGACAGAACCTTTTGGGACACTGCCACATCCCTCTGTAAGCACTGTTGATGCAGAGGCATCTGGCAGTAGCCAAAGGATCTGTCTTTCCTTTTCCCCAAGTCGCACGCTTTCAATGCAACACCCAGCTGTGCCAAAATTTCCTGCCATGGCCGGAATAGGCTGCATTGGACAGTAGAGTGTCCAGACATAACTTCATGACTAGGCGCGGTTGTTGAATTTCAAAGTTCTCAAAACCGAGTTTTGTCCCTGAATCTGACGCCATTTTTCGGACGCCCAAAAATCCACTCGCCCAAGGTAAGGGGTTAATTCGCGACGTAATTAGATCACTGTGGTGCAATGTTAGAAGGCAAAGGCTCTTAAAGCATCATAGTATTATTGTCTGGAGGCAGTGTGAGTAACGGCAGCGCGTGTTTGTGTACGCGTGTGCAAATGTTTGATGTTTATTGTCTTACGAGTGTCTGCTACAGTTTGATTTTATTTGTCTGTGAAACCAAAGACAATTTTACACAGTTTGGACAATAAAGTGTATTGTACTGTAATGTAAAAATGATTGTGTGCTAATATAGAATGCACCTTTTGGGTTCATTTCATCTTGTTTGCATCCGTTCTGTCACTTCGCAGACCTTGGGTGGAGTCTTTAGCTTATCCATCCATGAACTGCCCCATGTGTGTCTGCTCTGTGGGCGAGTGGGTTGCTTGGGTTTACTATTGCCCTGAAGTCGGCTATGACCTGCTCTGTAGAGTGGGTTGCTTGGGTCTACTATTGCCCTGAAGTTGGCTTTGACCTGCTCTGTGGAGCTGCCGGGTTGCTTGGGTTTACTATTGCCCTGAAGTCGGCTTTGACCTGCTCTGTGGAGCGGGTTGCTTGGGTTTACTATTGCCCTGAAGTCGGCTTTGACCTGCTCTGTGGAGCGGGTTGCTTGGGTTTACTATTGCCCTGAAGTCGGCTTTGCCTGCACTGTGGAGTGGGTTGCTTGGGTTTACTATTGCCCTGAAGTCAGCTTTGACCTGCTCAATTTTCTGTCTTGTCTGCACTGCAAGGGAGGGCAGCCCTGAAAGTCTAAAATTTTGCCCACCAGCCTTTGGCTAGTGACTTCCAAGTTTTACTAGCTAAACTGAAAATGTTACTAGCCAAAACTGAAAATTTTACTACTGAAAATAACCCAACTCAACAATATAATGTACCACAAGTGTTTGACGCCCAATGTTAGAGAGTGTTTTCAGCCCAGAGGCATTGAGAACAAATATTTGAACAGACAATCATAACCAAGTTAATGTTTATGTCCTGACTTCAGGCTTTTGATAGTATCAAGTGGAGAAATAACTGACAAAGTCCCCATGTGAACTGTGGTGCGATTTTTATTTATGTTTTGTAAGTAGAGCTGGGCTTCTGTTTTCACAACAGGTTAAAGGGTCTGTAGACCCCCAGGTATAAATTTTAGAGGGTACACGGACCCCCCCCCCCCCCCCCATTCTAGCATTATAGAGGGTCCGCAGATTTATTTAAGAAAAACTGAATCGTATGTTCCTTAAAATAAATTAACTCATTTCGCTCTCTCCTCTTTAAATGTGTTGTGACAGTGTGTGTGTGTCCTTTCCATGATACTGATTCTTTAACTGGTGAGCTATTGCACAAAAGCCCGTCTCCCTCTCTCGCACACAGAAAAACATATATTTATTTATTTATTTGTATGATCGTTTGATAATGTATTGTAACAGAGAATATAGCGTTTTCTGCTGAACGCGGCAGATTGACAACGAAAGTGTGACTTGTCTAAACTCTGTGTGTGTGTGTGTGTGTGTGTGTGTGTGTGTGTGTGTGTGTGTGTGTGTGTGTGTGTGTGTGTGTGTGAACTGATGTACTTAAAAGTTTGTTTCAACCCGTTTAACCACTCAGAAAGACATGTTTCTTCAATTTTTGCCTAATAACTGTGTATCAGAAGATGGATCGACCATGATTAAAAAAAAACTGACAAACTTATTTCTGTTCAAATTTCTGGGCTTGCTTTTTGAGTTTGCCTCAGTGCACATTGCGCATGCCATTCGTGTGCCATCGTGCTTTAGCCATGGAAATACACGCAGCACAGCCGTCAACTCTGAAAACTGCGTCATTTTCGTAGCGGCGGTGCTGGGCACACACGGTCCAGGGGTAGCATTTCTGTTACTGTCGCTTGTTGCTGGAGATGGCGGTGTCGTAGAGCAACTTTCTTCTTGGCGACTATCAAGATCAGACGGTGCCGGATTGAAGAATCCGAAGCATTCCAGCTTCCTTTGCTTTTTCTCCGCCATGTACAACTTTGTTCAAGATCGAAAGTGAAACGCACGATTTGATACCATATCCCATAATAGTATGTATGGTGACGTCACAGCAAGTAACGCGTTCAACATGTAGCGCGCACTTTGTAATAACATGCTGACACCAAACATAAACTAACAGTTTGCCCACCCAGTACACTCGCACGGACCCCGGCGTCGGGTCGATTCTGAACGCAGCCGCGACTGAGGCCACATTTTGGATTGGGTTAGTTACCCCTTCTTCTCTATCACCCAGTCTTATTAACTCAGTGTGTGTGGAGGACATGCAGCTCTCTGATCACTTTCTGATAACGTTCTCCATACGACTGGCGAAACCTAGGACTCCAAAGCTGAAAGTCAGGTGTAGAAACATCAAAGGAATGAATGTGGAAGCTTTTTGTTGTGAACTTGATAGTTCAAGGGTGATGCCAGAATAGCTTGGCGCCTATGGGCCAAGCTATTCTGGCATCACCCTTGAACTATCATGGTCGATCTGTGTCCTGCACTGCAATGCAGTCTTCAGAGGACAACGACAACATTTGGGGATTTCAGTGATGGGGTAGAATGAGTTAACGGTAATATAGGTGCCATCAGAGAGCAGGTGTTAAAGGAGAACACAAGTGGTAAACCTGATAGCCAGGAACATTCATACGCTTTAAATAAAAGTCCACGTTCTCTAGTGTTGATCGGATCCCCACCAAAATAGTCTTGGAGAATTTGGACATTCTTCTGCCAGTTATTCTTCACATCATCAACTGAAGTCTCTTCACCAGTGTTGTTCCAGGAGCTCTTAAGACAGCTGTGATTCGTCCTCTGTTGAAGAATTCAGTGAAACTTGGACCTTGATGCTCCTAAGAACTATAGGCCAGTATCAAACCTTCCATATTTGTCCAAGCTCTTAGAACGTGTGGTGGCCGATAAACCTGCTGATCATGTGTCTAGGGGTACCAGCTACTGGATAAATTTCAGTCTGCATACAGACCAGGTCACAAAAACCGCAGTGCTGCGTGTCTTAAACGACATTCTCTGTGCAGCTGATCGTGGTGACCACTCACTCCTGGTGCTGCTGGACCTCAGTGCGGCATTTGATACCATACCTGCTACTTCCATCTTTGCTCCCTTGGGAACTACAACCTGTCCTGACAGCCAAAGCTGCCAATGCTATCGCCGCTGCCCTTGTCCTATCCAGACTGGTCTACTGTAACAGTTCAAAAACCAGATAGGTGAGGCTAGCGCTGGCAGAATTGTACACAAACCAAGGGGAATCACTCAGCGCTGGACAGACAAACAGTTAGATCCCCTGCCCCCGCCTATCAGGCACCCAATCGCCAGCCCACAGAGAAATGCGCAGGTATAGAACAAGACGATCATCTGCATCCTCTATACTGTAACAGCTGTCTTTGGGGTCTGCCGGAGAAACAACGCAGATGTCTTTAATTGGTTCAGAACACTGCCACCAGAATTGTCACAAAAACCAAACGAAGGGAGCATACCACACCAGTCCTGAAGCATTTGCACTGGCTTCCAGTCAAGCAAAGAAATGATCACAAGATTCTCACTTTGTGCCACAAGTCTATAGATGACCCTGAGACTCAACAGAGTACCTCCGGGAAATAGTCCCACGCCATAACCCTCCGAGGCAGCTCTGTTCTTCTGTCCAGTCCAACCTCTGCACCCCAAGTGTTGAAAGCCACACAAAGAAGCGACTTGGTTTCTGGGCATTTTCACACTGCGGACCTAGGCTGTGGAATGGTCTACCACAATCCTTGAGGGACATTGTATTGGCACCTTCAGGAGGCACCTCAAGACCCACCTGTTTCTTGACTTTTAATTCTAGGACTACGGTGCACCAGAGGTCTCCCCCCCCCCCCCCTTTCCGAGTATGCTGCTAGCATGGAGTGGATGCGCATTACAAGTGGACATCATCATCATCATCTCCTACAACTGGTACATAGTCGTTAGACAACGCCTCCAAAAGTTTGGAAATGCGGCCGTGGGGTTACGAGGGATAACAGTCCTAAGCCGTCAAGACATCAGAGTTTCCATGAATTGGCGCATCTACTAGTGAATGGCATTCGCCGAGTTGTCGTTTGACGAATTGTCACGTTGACGGATTGCCAATTCGCCGAGTCACTTGTCACGCAGATGAATAGTCATTTGACCAGTCGTCATTCAACGAGTCAGTTATCGTAGACTCTGATTCAAATTACTGAACAAGACGAAGGGCTTTAAGCATGTGATACTGATCTCTCCAGAGGCAAAAGGAGCAACATATATATTTATTTATTATATATATATATATTTATTTATTTATACTGAATAAATTTAAATATTTGACATATTGTCTTAAGAGTTTGCTGTAGTTTGATTTTATATGTCCGTGAAACCAACGACAATTTTCCAGTGTTGACAATAGTGTATGAATTGTGATGAGTGAAATTATTGCAAGCTCACACAGAAGGGATTTTTTTGCTGTTGCATGTTTCATCCCATTTTGATTGCTTCCGTTCTGTCATTTGCACACCCGTTGGACTGAGTCTTCCACTTGACCCATCCATATTCCAGTGCCCAAAGGCCACCAGGCAGACGTCAGCTGCCATTGGCCCATGCACAGCTGTGCGTACATCAACAGTGGCCGACATCAGCCTGATGTCCATTTGTGCATTGGGATATTGCCCCTTGTGTGTCTGCTGCGTTTGTATCATTGCCAGCTCTGTGGAGCGGGTTGCTTGGGTTTACTATTGCCCTGAAGTCGGCTTTGACCTGCTCTGTGGAGCGGGTTGCTTGGGTTTACTATTGCCCTGAAGTCGGCTTTGACCAGCTCTGTGGAGCGGGTTGCTTGGGTTTACTATTGCCCTGAAGTTGGCTTTGACCTGCTCTGTTTAGCGGGTTGCTTGGGTTTACTATTGCCCTGATGTTAGCTTTGACCTGCTGTGGAGCGGGTTGCTTGGGTTTACTATTGCCCTGATGTTAGCTTTGACCTGCTGTGGAGTGGGTTGCTTGGGTTTACTATTGCCCTGATGTTAGCTTTGACCTGCTCAGTTTTCTGTCTTGTCTGCAGGGGAGGGAGGTCCAGCATGCACCACCTACTTCGATCAGCGTGTCCGTGCTTGTTCCCAGTTGTGCTTTATATGTGACAGCTGTAGATGCAATGTGACTGCTAATAAGATTGTGCACAGAATGTAATGGGGTAGGTCCACTGGCGTGTGTGGCAGTCCGAGTGAGACAAAGAAGAAGCTAACAAGCTGCATGAAGCTCTTCCTAAGGTGTCCAACAGTCTACCTTATCGCTGCGGCAGCCGCCGTGATTGGACTGTCCTTGCTCGGCTCCACATCGGGCACACGTATGTTACGCACTCTTATTGATTAACGTCCCGACAGCAACAAGACGTTCTCAGGACGTGCTTGCACTGCTTGTGAAAAAAACATAAACAGAATATTGAATGTATGTCGCCAGCCGGTCTAATACATTAAATAAACCTATGACATGGGGCCTAAATAAAGCCAAGACCATTTAGCAACACACATCCAATATTAAGAGCTACAGGCAGTGCAGACAGTAGGGAGAGTTTAAAAAAGGAAAATACAGGTGAATGGACCATGGGTGGACAGAAACACATGCCCCAGAATAGAGGGGAAAACCCACCCTGTGAGAATGACTAGGGTGATCCTGGAAACTAAAAAGTAGTTAACCCCACCCAATTCCCCCAGGGCAAACCCGGGTGGGGGCTAAAACAGGAGAAGCGTCCATGGTGTTATGCCTGCGACGAGCAGTATTCTGTTAAACACTTTTTGCTGTCGTGTGTCGATTTAATTGACACAAGGTATAAACACTTCACAGCAGACTCCTTGAGGGTTTTGTTCCGAGGTGTACCACTGGACAAGATTTTAAGTTTTCTGAGAGAGTGCAATATTTTTAATAAGATTTGAGCATTCATAGACTATGATAAGTCTATTATTTTGACCTTTTTGAGAGTCTGTAGACGTTTTCTTGAAAGACATGTGCGACATTTTAGCATGAAGTATTTTAAAGATATATTTACATCTTGTCTTAAGACCTTTCTTTTAGTCTGGCTGGCCAGATTTTTACCCATCCCGCCGTGAGATGACCTTAGTTGCCCGATTGATTGATTGTACATTGCTTAACATCCCGACAGCAACAAGACTTTCTCAGGACGTGCCTGCACTGCTTGTGAAAAAAACCCCAACTAAACAGAATATTGAATGTATGTCGCCAGCTGGTCCAATACGTTATATAAACCTACAACACAAGGCCTAAATAAAGCTAAGTCCATTTAGCAACACACATCCAATATCAAGAACAACAGGCAGCGCAGACAGTAGGGAGAGTTTAAAAAAAGAAAATACAGGTAAATAGACCAAGGGTAGACAGAAACACATGCCCCAGAATAGAGGGGAAAACCCACCCTGTGGGGTTGACCAGGGTGACCCTGGGAAATAAAAAGTAGTTAACCCCACCCAAGTCCGCCAGGTGGGGGCCTTAGTTGCCTGCTCGGCGTTAAACCCAAATAACTAACTAGCCTGAGGCAATATGAGTTATGGTCGCAGGGGTTTGCTACATGTAGGCCTGAGGGAGGTCAAAGAAACCATTGTACCCTGAAGGCCTCAGGGGTACAATGGTGTCTTTGACCCCCCTCAGGCCTAAAAGGCTCCGTGTAGCAATCCCCTGCGACCAATAACTTATATTGTTGGGCATCAGTACAAAATTGCAATTTTCGCCTATCGGCATTTTGACGGATCTCTCCCGTCGTACCTTTCTGCTAAGCTGTCTGTTTATCAGCCATCACGCACCCTCCGTTCCTCTAGTGTAAAACTTTTATAAATCCCAAAGCTTAACATGAAAACTGTCGGGGAGCGTTCTTTCACCTTTTTGGCCCCAGGTGTGTGGAACTCACTGCCAACTGAAATGCGGAATCTGCCCACATTGTCACAGTTCAAAGCTCACTTAAAGACTTTTCCTTTCTGTCGGGCATTTAACACTTAGCTCATCTTTAGGTAACTGTTGACTGCCTTTAATTCTGATCCTAGAGGAAGTGAATGTAAGGTGTTGGTTAGAGATGGGGTGGTTTAAAGTAGTGTATAATCGTGCGTGTGTCTGAGAGAGAGGGTGTGCTGTTGTGCATGCGCAGTGAGTCCAGTGTTTTCCTGGAGAAAAGCGCTATACAAGAACAATGTATCATTATTATTATTTATTATGGACATGAAGGTTGGGCGACTGACACTGAATACATTTTTAACCCATATCATGCCGAGGCTGAAAGCTTCAAATTTGTACACTGCTATATGCAAGCTTCATTACAGTACTGACATATAAGTATATAGATCAATGGCTTTAGAGGCGCCAAGCTATTTTGGCACTACCCTTGAACTATTTTAGTCAAACTTATTTCGCACACTGGTGTATTCTGAATGATCTATCTATCTATCTATATCCTGTAGTCTTGCCGACCGTTGGGGCACCACTGATGACTTGGCAACCAGCTCCCTCCATTCCTCTCTGTTCTCTGCCATTCTCAGCGTATCACCCAGCCTCAGTCCTGTCCACTCTGAGATATTTTCCTCTGTCTTCCTCTCCTTCGTTCTCCTTGCACAGTGCCTTGCAGGATTGTTTTGGCAAGCCCTGCTGAACGCGTGAAATGCCCATACCACTTCAGTTTGCGTTTTTTCACAATGGCTAACAAGTCTTCATAGGGCCCGATGGCTTGCCTGATTCTGCTTCCCACTTCCTCGTTTGTAATGTGATCTCTGTATGAGATGCCAAGCAGCCTTCGAAAACATCTCATTTCAGTGGCTTGTATCCTCCTTTCAAGGTCTGCTGTGAGGGTCCATGACTCGCAGGCATACAAGAACAATGAGATGACTAAGGGGCGCATCAGTCTGATCTTGGAGCAGAGTGTGATGTTTCTGTCCTTCCATATGGTCTTTAATCTTGTCAGTGCTGTTGTTGTCTGCGCAATCCTGGACAGTATTTCTGGTTTTGATCCCTCATCTGAATGAAAAGGGTTAAAAATCTAACCAAAAAGGAAACAGCCATAACCTTGCCCATGGGAGGTAGCCTCTCGATTCTTTGTGACACTGTTTTATTAAGGGACATCATTGTGTGTAAAGTTTGAGCTAAATTGGTCTAAATGGTTTCCTAAACAAATAAATCCACAAAACAGAGAGAGAGAGAGATGATGATGATGAAACGTTTTTATTCAGAATAAAGTTTTAGGCATGCTTACTCAAAAAGTACTGCTACTCTACACACACAAATATGCATCGAGCAACACAGTAGTGTTAAAAAAAACACAAAAAACAGTGTCAACAACATTCAACAGTACAAAAAGGCATAAAAAAGAGGGGCGGCGAGGGGGGGGGGGGGGGGGCGAGGGGAGGAACAAACAACAACATATATATACATAAACAGCGAAAAAAGCTGAAGTTCATGTTGTAATTAGAACATGTCTCTGAGAGTACAGCATCAATAGAGTGTGTTGGATTGTACATTGCTTAACGTCCCGACAGCAACAAGACTTTCTCAGGACGCGCTTGCACTGCTTGTGGAAAAAAAACAATAAACTAAACAGAATATGAAATGTATGTCGCCAGCCGCTCTAATACACTGATGACTTGGCAAACAGCTCCCTCCATTCCTCTCTGTTCTCTGATCTGCCATTTTTAGTGTATCACCCAGCTTCAGTCCTGTCCACTCTGAGATATTGTCCGCCCATCTTTTCCTCTGTCTTCCTCTCCTTCATCCTCCTTGCACAGTTCCTTGCAGGATTGTTTTGGCAAGCCCTGCTGAATGCGTGACATGCCCATACCACTTCAGTTTGCGTTTTTTCACAATGGCTAGTAGATGTTCATAGGGCCCGATGGCTTGCCTTAATCTGCTTCCCACTTCCTCGTTCGTGATGTGATCTCTGCATGAAATGCCAAGCAGCCTTCAAAAACATCTCATTTCAGTGGCTTGTATCCTCCTTTCAAGGTCTGCTGTGAGGGTTCATGACAGATATACTCAGGGGATTAAGCCCGATTGTACTGTCTGAGCCACCGCCTTCTATCACACTGTTGAATGCAGGGGAATACTGGCGTAAAGCACCTAATCAGCAGCTGAGGGTATAGCATGGTGCTCCGTATATCAACCTGCATGTCAACAGTGGGATAGGGCTCAACGTGACAAGAGCCGATTGACTAGGCCGGTACGACTAGCCTCCCGTTTAAGTAGAAGTCAAGGCCAAAGTGGAATGTTTCAGCCACCAGGATCCTCTTCTCCCCCGACACGGGTCTCCAAGCACAATGAGTATTTTTAAAGACCAATCCAACATGGTAAGACCTGGGTTAGCACAGCTCCTTAAAAACCGGACCAGTGAAAAAGACTGAACAACATATCTGCTAACGTCAAGTCATAATCCTAGACAAAGATGTCACCCCTTTGCTAGCCCACTCAGTCAGTGACTGACTGACGAGACTACCCACCCATGCCACATGGAAGCCGGTGCCGAGTGGGCTGCAAAGGCCCAGAAATCACGGCCTTAAATACCCGTCTGGACTGAATATAGCTCCTTGAACTGTGATCAGAAAAGACAGGACATGCACGTGCATGGCTCTTTTCTTTCCTGCTCAGTCTGCTTTGTCAGCGAGACGCTCACAAAGTGACGCCATTTTTCAGTGACTTTTGCGTTTCTTTTCCTGCACGATATAGGATGGCTGATGAAGAAACATGTGAGTACATGTCAAAATCACATTGCTGTGGTGCCTGTCCAGCACATTCATTTAGTTATTAAAGAAATCGCATTGCAATTTCGGCATTACCTTGTATTTGCCGAACCATACCAAAAATTGCAGTGACCCTTTATTATTTAGAGTAAGTATATCTTGAATTACATGTTGGCAAAACAAAAGAGATGGTCAGATTTCAGGGAAAACAAACATCATCCCGATCCTGCTGTCATCAAGGGAACAGAAATTGAGCGTGTAAAGTCCTACAAGTATTTAGGTGTTCTTTTTGACAACGTGCTCAACTGGAAACAAAACACAGAGGCTACTGTGCAAAAAGCACACGCCCGTCTTTACTGTTTGAGAAAACTGAGATCATATAATGTTAGCACTCAGCTTTTACAGATGTTTTACTGCTCCAGTATTGTTTGCGTTCTAACTTTTGGACCGAGGTGCTGTACTAGAAATTTATGTAAAAGAGATCAAGATCGTCTTAACAATGTAATCACGAAAGTGGGCGGGGTGATTCATCTGGTAGAGCACAAGATACTTTGGACACTGTACAACAGACGGATTACGAACAAACCGGCTGACATTCTTTATATGAATTTGACAGCAGACGCATCAAAGTGGCAGACTTTGAGTACCCAAGGCTGTTACCCTTTTCAACAACTTTAATATCAGTAGATAGTGTTTGTCAACATTCTTTAGTTCTTTAGTTCTAGCCCTTTCAGTAGTTCACTGCAACATTGCTGACACCAGAAGCACAGAGGGAATACACCTTCAAAGGTAACAACAGTACGTTTGTTACAGTTCATCTTTAACTGCGAATTATGGGTAATTTAATTATTTTTTATATTTTAATAATTAGTGAATGATGATGCCATGTGTTGTATGGGCAGACAAATAATTTCCCCTGTGAGGGATTAATAAAGTATTATTGTATTGTAACTGTTTCTCACACTGACAGCGTTGTATTTTCAGAGCAGAGTGGAGTCACTGTCAGGTCACTTGATATAAAGACGATATGTGTTAACTGAATTGCCCTGTGTCTAAATGAACCATAGCTAGACATGTGTGTAGCGTTTCGTAACCATTGTTACAGAAGTGTATCTGTGAACATTTACAGTGGTAGTGGGCATTTAATTTAGAGCAGTGAAGAAGTAGAAATTGTAATCAAGTAACAAGGAAGAAATACAAGTTGTAACAAACAAGGATAACAAACCTGGTAACATAGTAACTACCGAACTGTCCAACACCACAGTTAGTTTAAAGCTGAGAAACAGTCAAAAAACTTCGCCCCGCACGTGTTTTAAAAAAACTTTGCAGGACCCAGCGAGGGCCCTGTCGTCGTGAACGTTCGGCTAACTTCGGCAAACCGGTTTGCAACTCAGTTGACTGAGGTTTCAACTGCGTTTGTCGTGCTGGCAAAACTCCCGTGAAAAAGACAGGCCACTTCCTGTTTGCAGCGAGTGGGCACCGCGATCACTGATCTAAACCAGCGATATTTGTACTGATATCAACAGTAGCAGACGACACTCGACCACCCGACGGACAGAGCAGGCCATTTGTGTCTTGCCTGGACGCACACTGGATATGGACCAGGCCGAGCTATCCGTAAGTTACACAGTACAGCCTGCAGCTTTATTTGATATCGGAAGGGTGAGGAAGGAGGGGTTATTTGTCGTTTTGTGTTTGTTGTTATAATCTCTCTCTCTCACATCCAATTTACTGTGTTGGATGTACATCACAATGCTTCTTTATTTATTTATATTATCCTATACTGGACTGGACGTACGTGTTGACAAAATTCGTTCACAACTACAAAGTGTCAGGAGTCATACTTACAGCATGTACAGCCGTACATTCTGCCATCATAGTCCCCAGCGCGTAAAATCTGTGGCCGTCGGTCAGTTTCAAAGTGTCACAGAATCATCTGCTGTTGTCCGATCTGCTAATCACAATGATTTCCGTGCAACAGGAAGTGGTCTGTCGTTTTCCGAGAGTTTTGCAAGCTCGGGATACGCAGTTGCCAACTCCGTCAACTGAGTTACGAACCGATTTGACCCACTTAGGGGCAGGGCCCAAGCTGGGTCCTGTAGAGTATTTTGAAAACACGCGCTAGGCAGGTTTTTCTCATTACACCTCAGCTTTAACTGGGTTTAACGCTGCACATGCAACTAAGGCTGCCCTACTATACAGCACTTGAGGAGCTTGCTGGCAAAAGGTAAAGCAATGGAACTTGTGAGAACCACGTGGAGTTTGACGTGGCTGGCTTCTTCAGTGTACCAGTCAAAACAGTCACATTATGGGTCACAGTGCGAACACAAACAAAACAAAAAAGAGAAATGCCTGACAACTGTCCATGGACTAACTATGCCCACCAATCCATGGTCAGCAAAAGACATACATTCTCATGAGCCCCTGTGGAAGTCATGTGTAATTGTGACTGTGGATGCAGGGTGTAATTGTGACTGTAGATGCAGGGTGTAATTGTGACTGTGGATGCAGGGTGTAATTGTGACTGTGGATGCAGGGTGTAATTGTGACTGCGGATGCAGGGTGTAATTGTGACTGCAGATGTCATGTGTAACTGTGACTGTGGATGCCGGGTGTAATTGTGACTGCGGATGCAGGGTGTAATTGTGACTGCGGATGTCATGTGTAACTGTGACTGCCGGGTGTAATTGTGACTGCGGATGCAGGGTGTAATTGTGACTGCGCATGCAGGGTGTAATTGTGACTGCGCATGCAGGGTGTAATTGTGACTGTGCATGCAGGGTGTAATTGTGACTGTGGATGCAGGGTGTAATTGTGACTGTGCATGCAGGGTGTAATTGTGACTGTGCATGCAGGGTGTAATTGTGACTGTGGATGCAGGGTGTAATTGTGACTGCGGATGTCATGTGTAATTGTGACTGTGGATGCAGGGTGTAATTGTGACTGTGCATGCAGGGTGTAATTGTGACTGTGCATGCAGGGTGTAATTGTGACTGTGGATGCAGGGTGTAATTGTGACTGCGGATGTCATGTGTAATTGTGACTGTGGATGCAGGGTGTAATTGTGACTGCAGATGTCATGTGTAATTGTGACTGTGGATGCAGGGTGTAATTGTGACTGCGGATGTCATGTGTAACTGTGACTGTGGATGCAGGGTGTAATTGTGACTATGGATGCAGGGTGTAATTGTGACTGCGCATGCAGGGTGTAATTGTGACTGCGCATGCAGGGTGTAATTGTGACTGTGGATGCCGGGTGTAATTGTGACTGCGGATGCAGGGTGTAATTGTGACTGCGGATGTCATGTGTAACTGTGACTGTGGATGCAGGGTGTAATTGTGACTGCGGATGCAGGGTGTAATTGTGACTGCGGATGCAGGGTGTAATTGTGACGGTGGATGCAGGGTGTAATTGTGACTGTGGATGCAGGGTGTAATTGTGACTGTGGATGCAGGGTGTAATTGTGACTGTGGATGCAGGGTGTAATTGTGACTGTGGATGCAGGATTAAGTGTGACTGTGGATGCAGGGTGTAATTGTGACTGTGGATGCAGGATGTAAGTGTGACTGCGAATGCAGGGTGTAATTGTGACTGCGGATGCAGCGGCTCATGAGAATTTGTCTCTTCCGGGTGGAACATGATTGCCGCAGGGCTGTTCTGTCTGAGCCAAAAAGCTGAAAGTCAGGTTTCTGGGATTTTGTTAAAGTTGAATCAGTCTCCAGGACTGAAGACTGTCAGTTATGCATTGTTATTGTATGTATCAGAACTATACGCTATGATAAGTTTTGACGACATTGAATAAACCCATCTGTAAGCCTGTAAGAGGTTCCACAGTGCGAAAACTCTGGGTCATATGGAGAGACAGGCAGATATCCGCTCTGTTGACGGTACTTTACGAGCAATAAAATACTAGACAAAGCTGAACACTGTGTTAGACAGCAGAGGCATACATCATGATGCAGAACAAAGAGCACTAATAGCTTGAACTTTCATGGTTGATCCAAGGCCATGTGGAGGTCAGAGCTTTGAGTGACATGAAAAATGTGATTTGCACAACAAGCCCATTAATAACTGTGTACATTTATATTAAAACAATGCAAGGTGGCCCAAATGACAATGCTCTGCACTGCGTACGTACTGGTCAGACAGACTTGCTTTTCTTTGTGCCATGAATACATCCTCTTTCTTTGATTTGTCCTCATGGGAAACCACAAGCCAAGTGACTAATCCGCTATATCTCAGACATCATGCTCGGCCAGCGTACACAGGGGAGACAACGGAGTTATCCGCTGCTTCTCACACCATTTCAGACATCCCACTCTCTTAGCATACAGATGGGCCGAGTATTTTGAAGAGTTACTGAACAGACCCAGCCCACCCGACCCCCCAGACATCCAGCCAGCAGAGACCGACCTACCCATCAGCTATGACAGACCCAGCCGGGAAGAGAGCAGTGGCATTTTTGAAGAACAGCAAAGCAGCAGGGCCAGATGGCATCCCAGCGGAGTCTCTGAAGGCAGACCTAGAGACAACAGTAGAGATGCTGTACCCACTGTTTGGGAAGAGGAGGTGATGCTGGCTGACTGGAAGGAGGGGTACCTAATCAAGCCTCCCAAGAAAGGCGACCTCAGCAAGTGTTCCAACTACAGAGGAATCACCTTGCTGTCAGTACCAGGAAAGGTCTTCAACAGGATCATCCTGGAGAGAATGAAGAGCTCCGTTGACCCCCAGCTGAGAGACCAGCAAGCAGGATTCAGGAAAAACTGATCATGTACAGACCAGATCGCCACTCTCCGCATCATCGTGGAACAATCTTTGGAGTGGAGCTCCCCGCTGTACGTCAACTTTGTGGATTACGAGAAAGCATTTCACAGCGTGGACCGAGAGACTCTGTGGAAACTTCTACGACACTACGGTGTACCCACAAAGCTCGTCCGCCTGATCAAGAGCAGCTACGATGGCATGACATGTCGCGTGATCCATGAAGGGCAGTTCACAAGGGAGCTCCAGGTCAGAACCGGTGTCAGGCAGGGGTGTCTGCTGTCTCCGTTCCTCTTCCTACTGGCCATAGACTGGGTCATGAAGAGGATCAAAGAGCACAGACGAAGTGGAATACAGTGGACACTGTGGACACAGCTTGACGACCTCGATTTTGCAGACGACTTGGCATTACTGTCCCACACTCGTCAACAAATGCAGGACAAGACCACGAGGCTTGCTGACATCACAAGTGGGCCTCACCATCCACAAACAGAAAACAAAGACAATGAGGCTGAACGCAACCAGGGAAGAACCAGTCTTGCTTGCTGGCACCCCGTTGGAGGAGGTGGAGTCCTTCACCTATCTTGGGAGCATCATAGACAAAAAAGGCGGCACTGATGCAGGTGTCAGTGCATGAATCGGTAAAGCCAGAGCAGCCTTTCTCCAGTTGAAAAAAGTGTGGAGTTCCAGAGAGCTGTCAAAATACACCAAAGTCCGGATTTTCAACTCCAACATAAAAGCAGTTCTCCTATATGGAGTAGAGACTTGGAGATTGACAAAAACACAGTCAACAGAGTACAGATCTTCATACACAGTTGCCTTAGAAGAATTTTGAAAATCCACTGGCCAGAGAAGATCAGCAACGTCAGACTCTGGGAGAGAACAGAGCAGATAACAGCAGAGAATGAAATTGGGCGAAGAAGATGGGGATGGATTGGTCACAGTCTGAGAAAGCCAGCTTCCAGTATCACTAGGCAGGCATCGTCATGGAACCCCCAGAGAAAGAGGAAAAGAGGTAGGCCGAGAAACCCCTGGCGTCGAGACCTCCAAGCAGACATCAAGAGACTGGGAACCACCTGGAGTAAAATCGAAGGAGAAGCACAGGACAGGAGTCGCTGGAGGTCTCTCGTCGATGGCCTATACCCGGGTAGGGGTAAGAACTCTCTCAGCATGAAAGTGGTTGTGGAGGGTCAAATGTCCTCAGACAAGTTACATCAGGAGTGCCTCAGGGATCCCTCCTCAGATTGACGCTGTTCCTGTAGAGAAGAACCCAACGGAGGAAGAAACACACTTCGAAAAGACAGTTACAATACAACTGATAGTCTGGCCATGTGGCAAGTGACCTGGTGGAAGAGTTTAAATGTCAGCGACTGTCGCTTACTGTGACCAAGAAGAGGAAGCCCACCGACACCTCTTATTCACTGCACAGACACACACTATAGAGAAAGTGAACAGCGCAAAATATCTGGGCATCCAACTCACGAGGGGTTTGAACTGGGGAGAGCATGCTAATCCGTTTCAACCTGGTACACTTTTGCTTGAAATAAAATTGACCGAGGGTTCAATGGTGGAGCCAGAATAGGTACCAGAATGAGTGAAAATAGCACTACATTCTGCATACTTGTGTGGCTTCTGGCCTGTGTGAGTCAGCATGTGTTTTTTCAAAGTATAAAATTTCATAAAACTAGCACTACATTCTGTACACTTTTGTGGCTTCTGGCCTGTGTGTGTCAGCATGTGTTTTTTCAAGTTACCAGATTGAGTGAAACTAGCATTACATTCTGTACACTTATGTGGCTTCTGACCTGTGTGTGTCAGCATGTGTGTTTTCAAGTGATCAGATCGAGTGAAACTAGCATTACATTCTGTACATTTATGTGGCTTCTGGCCTGTGTGTATCTGCATGTGTGTTTTCAAGTGACCAGAACGAGCGAAACTAGCAAAACATACTGTACACGTATATGGCTTCTGGCCTGTGTGTGTCATCATGTGTCTTTTCAAGGTACCGGATTGAGTGAAACTAGCACTACATTCTGTACACATGTGTGGCTTCTGGCCTGTGTGTATCAGCACGTGTGTTTTCAAAAGACCAGAATGAGTGAAACTAGCACTACATTCTGTACACTTATGTGGCTTCTGGCCTGTGTGTTTCAGCATGTGTGTTTTCAAGTTACCAGATTGAGTGAAACTAGCACAACATTCTGTACATTTATGTGGCTTCTGGCCTGTGTGTATCAGCATGTGCATTTTCAAGTGACCAGATTGAGTGAAACTAGCACTACATACTGTACACTTATGTGCTTTCTGGCCCGTGTGTGTCAGCATGTGTGTTTTCAATTGATCAGATCGAGTGAAACTAGCGCTACATACTGTACATTTGTGTGGCTTCTGGCCTGTGTGCGTCAGCATGTGTTTTTTCAAGCGACCAGATTGAGTGAAACTAGCACTACATTCTGTACACGTATGTGGCTTCTGGCCCATGTGTCTCAGCATGTGTGTTTTTAAGGTACCAGATTGAGTGAAACTAGCACTACATTGTGTACACTTATGTGGCTTCTGGCCTGTGTGTGTCAGGATGTGTTTTTTCAAGGTACCAGATTCAGTGAAACTAGCACTACATTCTGTACACTTATGTGGCTTCAGGCCAATGTGTGTCAGCATGTGTCTTTTCAAGTTACCAGATCGAGTGAAACTATCACTACACTCTGTACACGTATGTTCCTTCTGGCCTCTGTGTGTCAGCATGTGTGTTTTCAAGTGATCAGATTGAGTGAATCTAGCCCTACATACTGTACATTTAGATGGCTTCTGGCCTGTGTGTGTTGTCAGCATGTGTTTTTTCAAGTTACAAGATTGAGTGAAACTAGCACTACATTCTGTACACTTATGTGGCTTCTGGCCCGTGTGTGTCAGCATATGTATTTTCAAAGTATAATATCTTGTAAAACTAGCACCACATTGTGTACACTTATGTGGCTTCTGGCCCGTGTGTGTCAGCATATGCATTTTCAAAGTATAATATCTTGTAAAACTAGCACTACACTCTGTACACTGATGTGGCTTCTGGCCTGTGTGTGTCAGCATGTGTCTTTTCAAGTAACTAGATGCAGCAAAGCTAGCACTACATTCCGTACACTTATGTGGCTTCTGGTCTGTGCGTGTCAGCATGTGTCTTTCCAAGGTACCAGATAAAGCAAAGCTAGCACTACACTCTGTACACCTATTTGGTTTCGGACATATGTGAGCGCCACTTAAACCATCTTCTGTACATATAGGTGGCTTACAGTGCCAACAAAACCATGTTTTTCCACTTGGTGTATCTGCTGATGTCTGTACATCAATACATGCACTGTCAGCTGTAGTTGTCTCCTGCTCTGTGGTAACAGTGTGAGGCTTCTGCCCTGTGTGAGTAGACATGTGTTGCATCAACTGACTGGACAATTGGAAACATGCATCACACAACCCACATACAAATGGCATCTGAATGTCTTCAGCATTGGGACTTTCTGTAGTCAAGGGTTTTCGTTCTGTTGCCGAAGTTCTACCGTCAAGACCCACAGATACTCCCGAGTCACAGTCCATGTCACTGATAACACCAGACACAGAGTTAGACTGTAGCTTGATGTCAGGTTCCTGATTAACACCAGACTCTTTGCTGGTCCCAAGTTCTAGCTGCACAACAGATTCGGCCTCAACAGCTGGCTCCAGTTTGACTTGTGGGTGTTGGACAGGACTGTATCTATCCACAGCAGTAGTGTTGTCTGTGTTTTCACCAGTAATATTGTCTGTGTCTTCACTAATAATGTTGTCTGTCTCTTTACTAGTAGTGTTGACTGTGTCTTCACAAGCCATGTTGACCATGTCAACATCACCAGTAGTTGACAAGTCCCTGTGGTGTCCATCTGTCTCAGAGTAAGCCAGTGTTGTTTCTGCTTCTTCCTCTTCTGGGGAAATAAACAGGACCATGCATATGAAATATCTATGTGCAGACATCGGATCAACTGACATCATGAGAATTTAACACAGAAAGAAGAAAACCCCTCTAGACAGCACACATTCCTGTTTGTTTACAAAACACGCTTGTACTGGTGAGTGATACAAATTCTAGCACACAAAACGTTTCAATTAACTGCAAGCCAATGTGTTCCTCTCTCTCGCTCTTTTACACACACCTTGACGCTGACAAACTCACAAAACATAACATGACCACCGGAGTTAGTTGATCATTACAGTGTCTGTATTTGTGTTGTACCAGTAGTGGGAGTTAGTTGATCATTACTGTGTCTGTATTTGTGCTGTACCAGTAATGGGAGTTAGTTGATCATTACAGTGTCTGTATTTGTGTTGTACCAGTAGTGGGAGTTAGTTGATCATTACTGTGTCTGTATTTGTGCTGTACCAGTAGTGGGTGTTAGTTAATCATTACAGTGTCTGTATCTGTGCTGTACCAGTAGTGGGAGTTAGTTGATCATTACAGTGTCTGTATTTGTGCTGTACTAGTAGTGGGAGTTAGTTGATCATTACAGTGTCTGTATTTGTGCTGTACCAGTAGTGGGAGTTAGTTGATCATTACAGTGTCTGTATTTGTGCTGTACCAGTAGTGGGAGTTAGTTGATCATTACAGTGTCTGTATTTGCGTTGTTCCAGTAGTGGGTGTCATCAAGGAATGTGACTGCAGATGGAAAGTGACATGATTTGCATAACAAACTCATTAACTATTACATTCTTTATGAATAAGCTAGCTCCATCATACTGATTTTACAATTATTTCATGAAACGGCAATGCAAATTAACAAATTATAGTCAAATAAATCATCCCAGTGCAGTTTCAAGTTACATATACATGTAGTCAATATTGTAAGCCTGCCCATCAAACTAGGAATGCCTACTACAGTCATTGAGAACAGGACAGCTTAAAACGCAGAGCTTGGATGTTCAATTATGGATGCAGAAAGCACTACCAGAACCATGACAATACTAACAAAAATGCCATTCAGGTGCCTGCATGTTTGATTTTTTTTTTTTAAATCTCAGTGCTAATGAAAATAAAAGATTTTGAAGAACAAATGTTATGGCATGAGGCTGCAATCAGTGTGATGGTGTACAATCAAAACCCACAGCACAGATCAGCCTCAGTTTGACTGTTTGGTGTAAAACTGGCTTGAGTTTCCAAATCCATGGCTGTTTGGAACCCTTCACACATGCACTGGCTTTAAGGATGCAGAGAGGACAGACTATCTCGTCAAAACACAAAATCAGGGCAGGTGTGTATGTACATGTTCACACATGCACTTGGCTTTAAGGATGCAGAGAGGACAGACTATCTCGTCAAAACACAAAATCAGGGCAGGTGTGTATGTACATGTTCACACATGCACTGGCTTTAAGGATGCAGAGAGGACAGACTATCTCGTCAAAACACAAAATCAGGACAGGTGTGTATGTACATGTTCACACATGCACTTGGCTTTAAGGATGCAGAGAGGACAGACTATCTCGTCAAAACACAAAATCAGGGCAGGTGTGTATGTACATGTTCACACATGCACTGGCTTTAAGGATGCAGAGAGGACAGACTATCTCGTCAAAACACAAAATCAGGGCAGGTGTGTATGTACATGTTCACACATGCACTGGCTTTAAGGATGCAGAGAGGACAGAATATCTCGTCAAAACACAAAATCAGGGCAGGTGTGTATGTACATGTTCACACATGCACTGGCTTTAAGGATGCAGAGAGGACAGACTATCTCGTCAAAACACAAAATCAGGGCAGGTGTGTATGTACATGTTCACACATGCACTTGGCTTTAAGGATGCTGAGAGGACAGACTATCTCGTCAAAACACAAAATCAGGGCAGGTGTGTATGTACATGTTCACACATGCACTGGCTTTAAGGATGCAGAGAGGACAGACTATCTCGTCAAAACACAAAATCAGGGCAGGTGTGTATGTACATGTTCACACATGCACTGGCTTTAAGGATGCAGAGAGGACAGACTATCTCGTCAAAACACAAAATCAGGGCAGGTGTGTATGTACATGTTCACACATGCACTTGGCTTTAAGGATGCAGAGAGGACAGACTATCTCATCAAAACACAAAATCAGGGCAGGTGTGTATGTACATGTTCACACATGCACTGGCTTTAAGGATGCAGAGAGGACAGACTATCTCGTCAAAACACAAAATCAGGGCAGGTGTGTATGTACATGTTCACACATGCACTTGGCTTTAAGGATGCAGAGAGGACAGACTATCTCGTCAAAACACAAAATCAGGGCAGGTGTGTATGTACATGTTCACACATGCAATGGCTTTAAGGATGCAGAGAGGACAGACTATCTCGTCAAAACACAAAATCAGGGCAGGTGTGTATGTACATGTTCACACATGCACTTGGCTTTAAGGATGCAGAGAGGACAGACTATCTCATCAAAACACAAAATCAGGGCAGGTGTGTATGTACATGTTCACACATGCACTTGGCTTTAAGGATGCAGAGAGGACAGACTATCTCGTCAAAACACAAAAATACGAATGCATACCCTAGTAGCATTTATGGTGCAAGTATGGTCCTCCAAGGGTTTCTAGGTGTAAAAGACGTCTTTTAGGCATCTTTTACACCGCGCAGTGTAACCATCAATACACCAAACAAGAAAGACAAAGCCCTTATGGCTCATGTGTGTGGACCGATCCACATGTCCGACAATAAGTAAAGGAATGTCTTCTGCACTAACAAAATCTATGTTTTCTCAAAATTTAATCAGTTTTCAAACATCTGTGAAACCCCCTTGACCTTCGCGATTAGTCAACTAAATTAGGATACATAGGAAGGTCTTATCATCAGCTACCTTTGTGCCAAATTTGATTGAAAAGTTTGCAAAAATGTTCATAATAACTACAATTATCGGCATTTTATACACATTTGTCAACATCTTGTGACCCTTGCACTTTCCGAGGCGTCATCCAAATTAGTCTGCATAGATAGGTCTTACCATCAGGTATCTCTGTAGCAAATTTGGGTTTGGAGTTGTGAATAGTAATTGAGCAAAATGATTTTGTGTCCAAATATGGCTATTTTTTTTTAACCTATTTCCTGAGCTCTTGTGACCCTTGGCCTTTCAAAGGGATCATCCAAATTAGTATGCATAGATAGGTCTTACTATCAGGTATGTCTGTAGCAAGTTTAGATTTGAAGTTGTGAATAGTATTTCAGAAAAAAATAAATTATGTCAAAATATAGCTATTTTGGACCTATTTCCTGAGATCTTGTGACCCTTGACCTTTTCGAGGGATCAACTAAATTAGTATGCATAGAAAGGTCCTACCACCAGGTATCTTTGTACCAAGTTTTGGTTTGATGTTGTGAATAGTATTTGAGAAAAAAGCATTTTTTTGAAAATTAGGGTGATTGTGATGAATCTCTATGCTCGTGCATAGTGTTCACACAGTAGGGTACATATGGCACAGTAGTTGTTAACGGTTTGTTTGTGCCGATAGCCCGGGTGGCACGAGATCCACATGAAATCTTTAAGACATGGTTAACACGGGAGTTTTAGTGAGTTCTGTATAGTGAGTTCTAGGCGAAAGCTCAGTCTGGCAGAGCAGTAAATACATTAGTACGGGCGTTCTTGTTGGAGGAAACACATGTGTTTGTGATAACTAGCCCGTATTCCAAGACTCTGAAACCTAGAATTCAGAGTGCTTGTCAAGAGTGGATCGACGGACGCCGAGATGTAAGTCACCAGGGACCAGCTCTTCACTCAGGGAGTGAGCGATCGGGACCGAGACACCCGAGTCACAGCGAGAACTCTGCTACAGTATGAGTAATGAGGATGTCCGCGATACAAGAGACAGGACGACTCGAGGAGCGTACAACGAAGGACTTGCATGCCTAGACGTGAGAAGGACCAACGTAACCAGGTGATAACATCAAACAGGTTGGATAGTGAGAAACTAATACCTAGCCTGGCCGTGATATTGTGTGTATGTGGTTGTGGTGTATATAGGTGTGATAGTTGTGAGCGTACTTCTTATATTGTTTATTTTGTATAAAAGTTACTTTAGAAAGGGAGCCCGTGTGTTGAGTTTTACCACATGAATGTGCCCGTCTGAGTCAGTGGCGGTGTATGCGTCTGTTGTGCGAGAGTCTGTGCGTACGACTGGGGGCAAGTCTGCGTGCGTTACAGTGGTGACCCTGATTTAGCGGTAGGTTAGAGTAGCTGCGGGTGTTAGCGAGTAGCGATTTTAGAATAAGCTTTTATTGCTAGGTACATGTTTGGTTGTTTGAGTTAGATTCCCCTCTCCGATTCTAGGGGGCAAGATCCGTTATTCCTGTAGTTTTCTGGATCTTACGAGGAGCTAGTTCTTGCTTCTTCCTTTTGTATAGGTAGTATTTTTTCCTTGCTCTTCTTTCTATCGTTCTTATTTTTTTTGTTCCATCTGAATGTCAAGTAGGCCACTTTTCTTCTGTGTAGATTGTTGTTATTTTTGCCATTGATTTGTATTTTTATGTTTTCAAATTTCCATAAGTTGTTGTAGTAAATATGGAGTCAGATCCGGTAGAGGGGTACATTAAACAAGGTGAGAGGTTAGGGCTTAAAGATGAGAAACTTTTTGAGTACTTTGAGAAATGTAAGGATAGGTAGGATAGGGCGAGAGAAAGAGAAGCTCAGAGGGAGAGAGAAGAGACAGAAAGAGTGCTTAATTGATTGATTGTACATTGCTTAACGTCCCGACAGCAACAAGGCTTTCTCAGGACGTGCCTGCACTGCTTGTGACAAAAAAAAAAAAAACAACAGAACATTGAATGTATGTCGCCAGCTGGTCAAATACGTTAAATAAACCTAACACAAGGGGCTAAATAAAGCTAAGACCATTTAGCAACACACATCCAATATCAAGAGCTACAGGCAGTGCAGACAGTAGGGAGAGTTTTAAAAAGGCAAATACAGGTGAATGGACAAAGGGTAGACAGAAACACATGCCCCAGAATAGAGAGAAAAACCCACCCTGTGGGGCTGACCAGGGTGACCCTGGGAACTAAAAAATACCTAACCCCACCCAAGTCCCCCCGGGCAGACCCGGGTGGGGTAGAAAGAGTGCTTAAGAAGGAGGAGTTAGAAGCTCAGAGAGAGAGAGAGAAGAGAAAGAAAGAGTTTTAAAAGAGAAGGAGTTAGAGTTTCAGAGAGAGAAGGAAGAGAAGTCACTAGCGTTTCAGAGAGAGAAAGATGAGAAGTCTCTAGCGTTTCAGACAGAGAAAGACGAGAGGGAACATGCGTTAAGGGAGAAGGAACAAGAGTATCAAAGGGAGGAAAAAGAGAGAGATAGGGAGGTGCAACTACAGTTAGCTCGAGATGCGGCGTCTAGAACAGCTCCAGGTAGTGATTCAGTAGGCCGGGGCATATGTAATTTCCCTAGTTTACCGATGTTTAAGGAGTCTGTTGACTCCATTGACGCTTTTTTGTGTCGCTTTGAGGCTCACGCGCAGGCGCTGAGTTGCCCTTCTGCCAACTGGCCCGTTTGACCGTCGGGGGTTCTTTCTCCGGGTACTCCGGTTCTTCCACTCCCCCCCCCCCCCCATCCCCCCACACTTTGGTACCGGTCTCAGGCCACTTTATAAATTTCAAATACAAGCGATCAAAAATCTCTGTAACTTCAGTAGCTGACTGGCCCTTCGTTTGTCTTGTACTGTGTTTGTCTTAAATGGCGTAAATCCGTGTCTGTTTCGTGAGTGTGTGTGTTGGGTTTCAGGCGCGGCGCTTTGAGTCGATTTCCCCAAAAATTGAGAAAAAGCGCCTATATAATAACGGTATTATTATTATTATTATTTTGCTTTCGTCTGTGCTAGACGGTCAGGCCTTGAGTCTTTTCCATAGCTTGAACGTTTCGGGGAACGTAGATTACGAGACTTTGAAGGAGTGTCTCTTACAGAAGTTCCAGTGTAGTGCGGAGGGTTTCAGAGAATGTTTGAGAGCTAGTCGGCCAGAGACAGGGGAATCGTTTGTGTCGTTTGGCAAACGATTGTCCTATTTGCTCGTACATTGGGTCGAACTGTCCAAGATCGACCACACGTACGAGGCATTATTCGATCTCGTATTGGCAGAACAGTTCTTTGGCAGCGTTTCCAAGGATCTAGCGGTATTCTTGAGGGAGCGTAACCTCAAGACTACGGACGAGTTAGTACAGAACGTGGAGGCTTTTCGGATGGCGCATCCGACAAAAACCTCGCGCGTAGGACCGAGTCACCGCCGGTCGGGTTGGTCACTGCTAACACGACTGGGGGTTACCGGGGCGTCAATACCTTGCATGGGGCCCAACTGGTTAACGGTAGAGGTACTTTGCGTTTTCAACGCGGTAATAGAGGTAACTGCAGTGGCGGTCGCGATCCGTACGCACGAGGAGAAACATCTGGTCGTGGGTATGGTCGTGGTCGTATGGCGAATTCGGACACTTAAGTGTCATGGGTACGGGCATTTCAGTCGGAACTGTCCTTACAATAGTGCAGGCGCGCAGTATGTTGGTTATCAGGAGCACGGCCATCTTGCTCATCAGTGTCCTGGCGTCACTGGTCGGGGGGATGGGGCTGTGCAGCTCACTCACATGGCCAGTTTTGCAGTCCCAGTCGGGGAGGAACCACAGCTGGGCGCAGTGTGTTCAGCTGACGGAGGTGGTTGCCTACCGCTGGTGGACGGGGTTAACGGATGTGTCGCTTCTGTTCTCCGTGACTCAGGTACGACGACAGCAGGGGGTCAGACGTAGTCTAGTTAGGGAAGATCAGTACACAGGGGAGACGCAGAAAGTAGTTTCCTTTGGAGGTAAGATAGAAGTTTTCCCCTTGGCTCAGATAGAGGTTGACACGGAGTTTTTCTCGGGTGATCTGATTTCTTGTGTCATCGACGAGCCAGTAGTCGATTTAGTTCTCGGTAACATGAAGGGTGTGCAGCCAGTCATCAGTAGGGTTGGGGCGATGAAACGGAGAGCTCATGTTCCTCGCGGTTCAGTCGCATCAGGCGTGACGAGAGCTCGAAGTAAGCGTAGTTGGGAACAGAGGGAAAGTGTTATTTCTGTCCGGAATCAGGGGATCGGTCAGCGGGCTTGGCCCACCAGTCAGGTTGGTCTGAGGCAGCATAGTTCTGTTGCGGACAGAAATGCCGCTCAGCGCCCAATATGTAGGTAGGTCGGAGATTGGAGTCTCGCGATTGTGTGGATTGGGTGGACAGTCGTTGGAACGTTTTCATTTCTGGAGGTATTAGCACGTTAGTTCTGTTTTGTGTTTGCTGTGCGATCCGAGGGTGTGTGTTGAGGCTTAAGGCTGTTCTATTTTTGCTTTTTTGTATTCTAGATAGTCAAAGTTAGTCCCTTCTTGGTTTGTGATAGTATTGCGTCGAGTAGTCTTAAAAAGAAACTCGGTCGGGTTTTTTTTTCTCCCCAAGGAAGGGGAAATTGTGATGAATCTCTATGCTCGTGCATAGTGTTCACACAGTAGGGTATATATGGTACAGTAGTTGTTAACGGTTTGTTTGTGCCGATAGCCCGGGTGGCACGAGATCCACATGAAATCTTTAAGACATGGTTAAAACGGGAGCTTTAGTGAGTTCTGTTATAGTGAGTTCTAGGCGAAAGCTCAGTCTGGCAGAGCAGTAAATACATTAGTACGGGCGTTCTTGTTGGAGGAAACACATGTGTTTGAGATACCTAGCCCATATTCCAAGACTCTGAAACCTAGAATTCAGAGTGCTTGTCAAGAGTGGAGCGACGGACGCCGAGACGTCAGTCACCAGGGACCTAATGTGAGGTCATCTCTCCGGCTCTTCACTCAGGGAGTGAGCGATCGGGACCGAGACACCCGAGTCACAGCGAGAACTGCGCTATGGTATGAGTAACGAGGACGTCCGTGATACAAGAGACAGGACGACTCGAGGAGCGTACAATGAAGGACTTGCACGCCTAGACGTGAGAAGGACTAACGTAACCAGGCGATAACATCAAACAGGTTGGATAGTGAGAAACTAATACCTAGCCTGGCCGTGATATTGTGTGTATGTGGTAGTGGTGTATATAGGTGTGATAGTTGTGAGCGTTCTTCTTATATTGTTTATTTTGTATAAAAGTTACTTTAGAAAGGGAGCCTGTGTGTTTTGAGTTTTACCGCATGAATGCGCCCAGTGGCGGTGTATGCGTCTGTTGTGCGAGAGTCTGTGCGTACGACTGGGGGCAAGTCTGCGTGCGTTACAGTGATTTTGGACCTATTTCTTGCTCTTGTGACCCTTTCCGAGGGATCGTTCAAATTAGTGTGCGTATAAAGGTCTTACCGTCAGGAATCTTTTTACCTAGTTTGGGTTTGAAGTTGTGAATAGTATTTGAGAAAAAATAAATTATGTCCAAAACTAGCTATTTTTTATACATTTTCTGATCCGCTGTGACCTTGACCTTTGTGAGAGGTCACTGAAATTGGTATGTTTAGAAAGGTCTTGCCACAAAGTATCCTTGGGCCAAGTTGGAAGACTGTAGCTTGAATATCCTCCGAGAAAATGCCAACGTTAAAGTTTACCATGAACGACGGTGGATGGGTGCCGGACGGAGGACTACTGGCCCAGAACATACTCACTTTTGCTTCACACATGAGCCAAAACAGGAGTCTAAAACTGATTGCTTCCTGGTAGTGGCAACGCAAATCACACCAAAGTTACACCAAAATTACACTGTCCTGCAACGACACAGAAATGATAAGGTAATGGTGTAGAAATGGTTATATTGCAACCGCACTGGGACCAGATTGGGGCTGTTTTGCGAACACGCCAAGTTTTAGTTGTACATACCTACCACACCCTTTCACCCACCTACCCCTATCTGTTTTTTGACACATTTATCAACCTCCTGTGACAAATGTAGGTTGTCTGTCTGTTTGTCCATCTCTCTCTCACTCATACACGCACTCAAAAATGCACACACACCCACACAAGTACACACATGCCCCCTCCCTCTCTCTCTTTCGTTTTTCTCTGGATGTCTTCTTTGTCTGTATGTATGACTCTCTCTCTCTGTCTCTGTCTCGCCTGTCTCTGTCTTCTCTGTTTCTGTCTGTCTTTCTCTCTATCATTTCTCTCTGTCTGTCTGCGTCTCATCTCTCTCTATTTCTCTTCTCTGCCCCCCCCCCACACTCTCTCTCCCTCTGTTGGTCTGTCTTTGTCACTTTCAGTCTGTCTGACTATACCTCTCTGAAAGAAAGGCATGGGGATGGGTAGAGAGATAAAGAGGGAGAGAGAATGAGTAGAGAGAGAGAGTCTCTTTCTCTCTCTCTCCGTCCCTGTCTCTCTCTCTCTCTCACTCTATTTCGTCTGTCACTATCTCTCTTGGCAGTCTGTCAGTCTCTGTATGTGTCTGTCTGTCTCTTTCTGAAAGAAAACAAGATGGGATGAACCATAACCCTCTAAGTCTAATTCCATATGCGAGCTGTCCTCGCTGTCAAGGATCTCTACCTTTCATCTTTGACCTGATCCTGATGTTGAAAAATCTCCTATTGAAAAAGCTTCGCAGATCTGACAATGCGTCAGCGAGCTCTATAATGGCTCAGTGCATGCACGTCATTGGTTTGTCTAACATCGTTTGTCATAACGTATTTTTTTGTTTTTATGTAATTTTTGTATTTTACGTGATGTAAATTTCAGTTTTGCTTCAAAACTTGAAAAAATGGTGACAAAACTAGAATTTCACGGTACGTGTTGTTCCGTAACTCATCTGTCTTATACGTCCGCAGTATGAGGCAGCAGACATGTCATGTTTGATACACCAGCACAAAAATGGCAACAAGAGGTTGAAAGCTGTACTGTGCTCTTCGTGGTATTTCAGTAACTCGGTGTCCCGGACTGGTGCCAAGAGATTGTGGCTTGGCGTCTGATCCTAGGTAGTGGTTTTGGTGTTACTAGTTTGACAAAAGAAAACCTTTAGTGTGTCATTGCCGCGTATGTCACTTCATGTGACCCTGTTGTTTTGGATGTGTGCAGGGTGGATGTGCACAGTACTATAGTATACACACTAATGCATTACAATTGATGTGTGCAGGGTGGATGTGCACAGTACTATAGTATACACACTAATGCATTACAATTGATGTGTGCAGGGTGGATGTGCACAGTACTATAGTATACACACTAATGCATTACAATTGATGTGTGCAGGGTGGATGTGCACAGTACTATAGTAGACACACTAATGCATTACAATTGATGTGTGCGGGGTGGATGTGCACAGTACTATAGTAGACACACTAATGCATTACAATTGATGTGTGCAGGGTGGATGTGCACAGTACTATAGTAGACACACTAATGCATTACAATTCATGTGTGCAGGGTGGATGTGCACAGTACTATAGTAGACACACTAATGCATTACAATTTCATCAGTCTACATGTATGTTCTTGGGACATGTGACATACTTGTGCATGTGTACGCTTGCATGTACATGTACTCATGCCTACATTATAGTGTCTACATGTGGGTGCATGCACATGTGTGTACGTGTACCAGGTACTTATGTAATGTCTATTATTGGGGCATGTGTGCATGTTCCTGGGTCATGTGACCTGCTTTCTTCAGCGCTTAGAGCTACTTTTAGAATAAGCGCTTAACAAATCTTTTCTATTATTATTATTATGTGTGCTTGCATGCATGTGCATGTACCCGTACACACATATATGTGGGTGCATGTACATGTGTGTATGGCTGTATGTGTGCAGGTGCAAATATACCATGTGTGTATTTGATGTACATTGTTTGGGAATTACTTTTAAAATTACATGTCTGTATACATGTGTGTGAGGATGTATGCATTTGTCTGTGTACACTGTCTAGGAATTACTCCTAACATTCTATGTCTGTATACATGTGTGTATTTGTCTATGTACATACTACCAGGTACTTATGTACTGTGTTTATTATTGAGGTAGGTGTGTATGTACCTGTATGCATGCACATGTGTGTGTGTGTGTATGTTTGTGTGTAGATGCATGTGTGCAGCGCATCACATCTTGCTTCGCAGACGCTGCCCAGCTCTTTGGACTCAAGGTCAGTCTGAAAAAGACAGAGGTCCTCTATCAGCCAGCACCCAAGGAAGAGCATCGCCCTCCCCACATCACCATCGGCGAGTCTGAATTGAAGTCAGTGCACCAGTTTACCTACCTTGGCTGCATCATCACGTCAGACACCAAGCTGACCAAGGAGCTAGACAACAGGCTGGCAAAAGCGAACAGGGCTTTCGGGCGACTATTCAAGCGGGTGTGGCAAAGTCAACAGCTGAAAAAAGGCAGCAAGATCAGCGTGTACAGAGGTGTTGTCCTCACCACCCTGCTGTATGGTTCTGAGTCCTGGCCCCTCTACTGCAGCCAACTACGACTCCTCGAATGCTTCCACCAGCGCTGCCTGCGTACCATCCTTGGCATTCACTGGAGTGACTATGTCACCAACGTCGATGTCCTTGAACAGGCAGAAACTGTGAGCACCAAGGCTTTGCTGCTGCGGACACAGTTCCGCTGGGCGGGGCACATCTCCAGGATGGAGGATCATTGCCTACCCAAGATCACCCTGTTTCGGCGAGCTCGCCACTGGACACCGAGACAGAGGGGCAACAAAGAAGAGATACAAAGACTGTCTCAAGAAGTCACTTAGTGCCTGCCAAATTGACCACCACCAGTGGTCTTCGCTTGCTGCAGACCGCGACACCTGGTGCGTCACCATTTACAAGGCAGCCATCTCCTTTGAGGACTCTTGCAGAGCTCACCTTAAGGACAAGCAACTCAGGAGAAAAAACAGAGATGCCGCAACTCAGAACCCCTGCCAGACCTCCCCCTGCAGCCACTGCGGTCGAACCTGCCTGTCCTGAATTGGCCTCCGCAGCAACGAGCATGCCTGCAGACGTCGTGAGTAACCCCTATAGAATCTTCCTTCGTGAAGTCAAGCCAAGAGAGAGAGGCATGTATGTATATATGTATGTGTGTTCTTGGTGCAGGTGACACATGTGCCTGCATGCATGTGCATGTACTCATTCACACATGTACATGTACTCATTCACACATGTACGTGTACTCATTCACACATGTACGTGTACTCATTCACACATGTATGTGTACTCATTCACACATGTACATGTACTCATTCACACATGTACGTGAACTCATTCACACATGTATGCATACTCATTCACACATGTACGTGTACTCATTCACACATGTACGTGTACTCATTCACACATGTACGTGTACTCATTCACACATGTACATGTACTCATTCACACATGTACGTGTACTCATTCACACATGTATGCATACTCATTCACACATGTACGTGTACTCATTCACACATGTACGTGTACTCATTCACACATGTACATGTACTCATTCACACATGTACATCTACTCATTCACACATGTATGCATACTCATTCACACATGTACATGTACTCATTCACACATGTACGTGTACTCATTCACACATGTATGCATACTCATTCACACATGTACGTGTACTCATTCACACATGTATGCATACTCATTCACACATGTACGTGTACTCATTCACACATGTACGTGTACTCATTCACACATGTATGCATACTCATTCACATATGTACGTGTACTCATTCACACATGTACGTGTGTGTGGGTGTGTGTGTACATGTGTGTTGGTGCATGTGTGTGCAAATTCACCTTACATGCATTTGATGTACATTGCTGGGTTCTATTTTTAGAATTAAATGCCTGAATACGTGTGTGTGGATGGTAGCATGTGTCCATGTACATACTACCAGGTACTTGGGTAGCGTGGTTACAATCAGGGCAGGTGTGTATGTACCTGCATGCATGAATGTGTGCGTGTATGCATGTCTGTAGGTACATGTGTCCCGGGTAGATGCATAGGGTGTCTATTTTTAAAATAAGTATACAGATGTGTGTGTACATGTGCTTGTGTTTGTGCATGATATATGTCACTAACCGTATTAACCCTTATCATTCGGAATACACCAGTGTGTGAAATAAGTTTGACTAAAATAGTTCAAGGGTAGTGCCAGAATAGCTTGGCGCCTCTAGGGCCAAGCTATTCTGGCACCACCCTTGAACTAAAGCCATTGTCTATATCCTTATTTGTAAGTACTAAAAGGTAGCTTGCATATGGCAGTGGACAAATTTGAAGCTTTTAGCCTCAGTTTGATAGGGGTTAACATTACTCTGCAGGGTTCACCAGCATGATATGTCACTAAGCGTATTAACCCATATCATACTGAGGCTAAAAGCTTCAAATCTGTACACTACCATGTGCAAGCTACATTATAGTACTTATAGATAAGGATATAGACCCATGGCTTTAGTTCAAGGGTGGTGCCAGAATAGCTTGGCGCCTAGAGGCGCCAAGCTATTCTGGCACTACCCTTGAACTATTTTTGACAAACTTATTTCATGCACTGGTGTATTCTGAAAGATAAGGGTTAACATTACAGTGCAGGGTTCACCAACACAGGAATGTGTGCTGTTTCTGTTACACTAAAACTTTCTACTTTTGCTTTACACTATTACAGGACAACGGGGAGCTGTATCAGTGTATGGGCCACACCTATGTCATTGTATAGCGTAAATATAGAACTGATTTGTAAATATATTTGATGATACAAGGGCGACACTTGCTAAATTTAAATAGGGTAACACTTGGAAGCTGTCTGCTGAGTAGCAGACGATCCAAGTGAGGAGGCCCCCCTCTAGGGGGCAATAAAAAACTAACCAATCAGGAAACTACTGTGTCAGTACGATTATGGTATTAAGGGTGCTCAGTGGAACTGCGCTCATTACCGCCTTTGTCTCTGACAACTAGAAGCATAACAGATCGACGGCAGCGAATTGTCCGACTTTCTTCCCGCCCCTAACCCCATACTACCTCTGTCCTATTTTTTTTTTACAGGTATCGTTTTTTGCTGTCCTAGTGTACACACCATCTTTCAACGGTATTACACTTTTCATTCAGACCGAATTCACACCAAAGTTTGCGACCCCTGGAGGACATTTACACCATAAATTATGCTACTAGGGATACATACATACTTTAAACGATTATAATGAATGTTAGGAGAGCCTGAGCAGGGTAGACACCGTGTCTAGTGAAGGGCTGGGACCCTAGGGAACTTAATCCTTGTCATTCTTATACACTAATGCTTGAACTGTTAGGAGAGCCTGAGCACGGTAGGCACCCTGTCTAGTGAAGGGCTGGGACCCTAGGGAACTTAATCCTTGTCATTCTTATACACTAATGCTTGAACTGTTAAGAGAGCCTGAGCAGGGTAGGCACCCTGTCTAGTGAAGGGCTGGGACCCTAGGGAACTTAATCCTTGTCATTCTTATACACTAATGCTTGAAGTGTTAGGAGAGCTTGAGCAGGGTAGGCACCGTGTCTAGTGAAGGGCTGGGACCCTAGAGAACCTAACCCTCATCATTTTTATACACTAATGCTTGCTACCATATTCTTGCTATATGCAAGTCTCATAAAGAAAGTGTTTGTATAAAGAGATTGGCTGTAGACATAAGTGTGTACGTACTATTACCATATTCTTGTTTTATGCAAGTCTCATCTTCCTCTGACACATCGATCTCTATCTTCACATCTGCTGTCACCAGCAGGTAAGGTGACTCCATTTTGTGTCCACACTAGTGCCCAGAAGCCCTCAGTTCAGCTCAAATCAAGGTGCCTGGTCAACACAAAACACAACACTAGTAGTAGTACATCACACAGGACGGAAATGCAACATGTAATAAATACAAGAGCTTATGCCACCTAGTTTCATAATTATGAACCCTCTGGTACACATTGACAAGCACAGTCAGATCACATCCCCAGTTTCAAATTACCTTTAAACTTTAGCCCCCAGCTGCCTCTGTAATGAAGTCACACAGTTCCATGATGATACGCAATACATACAATAATAATAATAATAATTATGGTAATAATAATGTGCTTATCTTATAATAATTATAACTCTAAGCACGCACTCACAACTCGCGCACGCATGCGCACACTTCAGACAATGACTCACGTACCACAAATATATTACGACAGTCAGCTTGGGGTGGTGGGTGTGGTGATATTATAGTGCTAGAACTGTTGAAAGAGGTGAGTTTTGAGGGCGGACTGGAAGGAGGAGAGAGAGTGTTTCTGACGGAGAGAGAGTGGGACAATACCACAATCATCTGTTGTAAACACACACACAAAATTGCACGTTTAGGGCTTAACATCTTTTGTCCACCACGAAGATGATTTTTTAAAACAGGGCACTGAATAGGGTCTGAACAAATTTTTACGCCAGCTGGATACGAGCCCATGACATCCTGGACAAGAGGAGAACACTCTACCACCGAGCCACACAGCTCCCCCTGTTGTCAACAGTTTCAAAATGTTTCAACAATTTAACTCATTTAGCCCCAGGACCCTGCAGCAGGAGATGGATTTATCATGATAGTTCAAGGGTAGTGCCAGATGAGCTTGGCGCCAAGCTCATCTGTCACTACCCTTAAATTATCATGATCAATCCATCTACTACAACTGGTAGTGGTACATAGTCACTGACAACGCCTCCAAAAGTTTGGAAATGATCATGATCAATCCATCTACTACAACTGGTACATAGTCACTGACAACGCCTCCAAAAGTTTGGACATGATCAATCCATCTACTACAACTGGTACATAGTCACTGACAACACCTCCAAAAGTTTGGACATGATCAATCCATTTACTACAACTGGTAGTAACTGGTAGTCACTGACAACGCCTCCAAAATGTAGTAAAACTGTTGCCGCTAGGGTTTCATGTGAAAGAAAAACAGAAGATAGTGGTAGAAAACCCTTTAAAATAGAAACAAGGAACGACGTTTCGGATCAAAGATCTTTCTTCAGGTGACATGGAAACAAACGTAGAGCAGAAAAGAACACGACAGAAAGAAAAGACGTCATCCTGTATAGAGATAATTTAGAATGACGTAAAAAAAAAAAAAAAAAAAAAAAAACACCACACACATAATGACATAATAATAATCTCTATACAGGATGACGTCTTTTCTTTCTATTGTGTTCTTTTCTGTTCTACTTTAGTTTCCATGTCACCTGAAGAAGGATCTTTGATCCGAAACGTCGTTCCTTGTTTCTATTTTAAAGGGTTTTCTACCACTAAGCCTCCAAAAGTTTGGAAATGATCATGATCAATCCATCTTACAACTGGTACATAGTCACTGACAACGCCTCCAAAAGTTTGGAAACGATCATGATCAATCCATCTACTACAACTGGTACATACTACATAACCAATGACAACGCCTCCAAAAGTTTGGAAATGTGGTCGTGGGGTTAAGGGGGTTAACTTAAAGATTCTGTTGTGAAGACGTGTTAAATGTTAACACCAGAAAATACTGATACTGCATACATTGTATGAATCTCTTATACCATCTTAGAGCTGTGTGACTACAGTACAAAGGCGACTTGGCACAATATGCCTTCATCAACTAGATAGGATAAACAGCACACTGCAGGCAATTCATCCCACCACCTGCACTTGTGGATGTAACAAGATTGGGACAGCCTACAGCCTAGAGCACACTCCAATCTTGTGTGGGCAGCAAGGCTGTTACATCCCTTGCAAATCTGTCACTATAGTAATGAGATGTTTTCTACTGCACGTTTGACAACCTGGTCATCCTTCTGTAGTTGCAGAGGGAAAAGTGGAGGAGCGGCTAATCACAGGTCGCTGGAGACGACTTGCTTTTATCATTCTATTACAACAAACTTTCCACTGGGATTTTAAATTGTCTGTCATCAGACAGGACAGACAGCACAACAAAAACATCCATCCAAGCCACTCTACAGTCCATAAACACAACCAGGATAAGTACATCAGTACTGAATGCAACCAACAAGATTACAAGGCAGTTGGGTGTGGTGGGGTGAGGTTGGTGCTGTCACATAACCTTCAAAACTTTATCATAGACGATTTGTGAAAATTTCACTGGCCTCTGTGTTCCTAACCCTTTGGGTGTCAGCAGCGGCTTTAGTAGCAATGTTTAGGCCTGTATGAATCATAGCGACTAACATAGCCACCGACAACCAAAGAGCTAAATGATTGGATGTCAGCAGCAGCTTTAGTCGCAATGTTTTAGTCCTGCAGGAATCATTGCCACTAACATGGCTACCGACACCCAAAGAGCTAAATGATTGGATGTCAGCAGCGGCTTTAGTCCCAATGTTTTAGTCCTGTATGAATCATTGCGATTAACACGGCTACCGACAAGCAAAGAGCTAAATGATTGGGTGTCAGCAGCAACTAACACGGCTACCAACACCCAAAGAGCTTCCATATTTGTCTACCATATTAAAAATACAGTAGACTTTGAAATGGGGCTGGTCGCAGCCCGTTCACATGACATCATGAGAGGGCAGGCCCCAAGTTATGGCAAAGAAGTAACAAGATAAAAATGACATCACATCGCAAACCTAATGTGGAGAAAGTACTTTCGGCACCTAGCACAGTGTGTGTGTGTTTGTGACAGTGACTAAAGCTCATGTTTGTGGGCGGACAAGCTAGAAATTGTAGGATATTTTCTCTATTAAGATTATCTCAAGGCAGTTTTGGGGAATTTCTTATTAGACTACACATTGACGAAAAAATGGTCTTTCCACGAAAACCAGTTGATCCGCATTTTACTCGGTCATTGTTTCTTATTTTTACTAGATATTTTGCATACTGTTAATAATAATAAATAGTAATAATAAAATAGTAATAATGCGTATTTATATCGCACCAAATACCCAGAATCGGCGCTAAGTGTGTTACAAAAGTTATACTTCGCTATACACATGTATACACAATCACACACTACCTTTATACGAGTTTAAGCTAATACACACACAAACTAAAGCCTAAAATCTGTCCCCAAGTCAAATCATTTTGATGATGTTGATGTGCCACCACGATGGTGCTACACTGACAACAAAGGGAAGACCTAAGATCAAGGGTGTATGAGGATGAAATAAGTTGATAATTCAGTAAGATTCTATTTGTACGACAACTTACATGCAGTCACTGATGTCTATATATTCATAAGCGCGGTTTTTGAATTTTGTGCTACCCAAGACCAGATGCCATTTTTTCGGAAGCTTCTAATAAAGAGACATTACCCAGTTGGCTTACGATCAACTCGCCCAAAAACTAACTCGCCCTATTTAGGTCAACTACCAATAGGTAGCAGTCCCTCTGACCCGCTCGCATAGCCTTTTATTGCTTGCACGGCCTTGGCTGCCGGCTATTATAACTTCTTATATCTCCTCCCTCTTCCCCCACCTCCCCTTTCAAATAACTATTAAAACTTGCTAGTCCTCCATACCCTAGTAGGTCGTGGGGACAATAAGCCAGATTCAGTCAGGTAGCAGTCAACTCGCCCTAACAGTTTTATACAATTTGTTTTATACAATTTTGGGGTCTAGCCTCCGACCCTCTTATCTTCTTATGCCTGCGAACATATTGTGCTGTTTACATACCGGTAATTTAATTAGATCACTGTGATGCAATGGGTGTCTGACAACTTGTTGAACGACAACTTGTCAAATAAAAACATCGCGTGACAACACGTCCCAAAAAATAAAAATTAAAAAATCTGATGTGACAACTGGTGACATATGATTTTTTCTAGTATTCATTTTGGAATTATTCTCATTTTTGTGTTTATTAAATGGAATAAGTGTAAAAATTAAAATGCTGAATCTAGCAATCAGTTGACAAGCTGTGTGCGTGTCAGTGTTCACGTACTGAGAGAGAGAGAGAGAGAGAGAGAGAGAGAGAGAGAGAGAGAGAGAGAGAGAGAGAGAGAGAGAGAGAGAGAGAGAGAGAGATATTGATTGATTGTACATTGCTTAACGTCCCGACAGCAACAAGGCTTTCTCAGGACGTGCCTGCACTGCTTGTGAAAAAAAAACTAAACAGAACATTGAATGTATGTCGCCAGCCGGTCAAATACATTAAATAAACCTAACACATGGGGCCTAAATAAAGCTAAGACCATTTAGCAACACACATCCAATATCAAGAGCTACAGGCAGTGCAGACAGTAGGGAGAGTTTTAAAAAGGCAAATACATGTGAATGGACAAAGGGTAGACAGAAACACATGCCCCAGAATAGAGAGAAAAACCCACCCTGTGGGGCTGACCAGGGTGACCCTGGGAACTAAAAAATACCTAACCCCACCCAACTCCCCCAGGGCAGACCCGGGTGGGGGTAGAGAGAGAGAGAGAGAGAGAGAGAGAGAGAGAGAGAGAGAGAGAGAGAGAGAGAGAGAGAGAGAGAGAGAGAGAGAGAGAGAGAGAGAGAGAGAGAGAGAGAGAAATGAAATGAAACTTTATTTTCCAAGGATAAATGATTAGGCCATAGACCTGTTTTCAATCATGTCCTTGCTCACGCATACATCACACACACACACACACACACACACACACACACACACACACACACACACACACACACACACACACACACACACATAGGGGTAAAAAGTTAATATGTGCATGAATGAAAATGAAATAATAATTCTAATCAAAAGCAAAAATGCGACACACACACGAACGCAAGGGTTCGACGCGCAGACTGGTATACTGGTAGAGAGAGAGAGAGAGAGAGAGAGAGAGAGAGAGAGAGAGAGAGAGAGAGAGAGAGAGAGAGAGAGAGAGAGAGAGAGAGAGAGAGAGAGAGAGAGAGAATCAATGAATGAATCAATGAATCTTTATTTTACAACGGTAAAGATATTAACAATGCCAGAGGCAATGCCATTTTTCAAATCTGCCGTTGCTACATCTACAACACAACAATTACATTACATTAATATATAGGACGAACGCCTACGGTGTGTTGGGGGAGTTGGAGCAATGGTAAGGGGGGGGGGGGGGAAGCAACAACACAGCAGCACTATACATACACAGCAGTAGAATGGGTACATTACTAACAATGATATCTACGTATAGAAAGAAAAGCTTGAAGATAGTTATGGCTGCGAAGATAAAAAACTAGACCGAAAGGGTTGACTGCCAGTGCTTGTAATTTAGAAAAAACTACCAAGTGAGTAGGAAAAGCACTGTCAAGGGAGAGAAGTGTGCATGATAGACCAATGATCATAGATCTACTTTGGTCCAAGCACACACACAAAAAAAAAGATAGGAAAGATGGGGCCGCTAAGTAAGAGACTGAAAGCAATGCATATGGAAGCCCCCCCGAAAGGGGGCGTATCACATATCCACTGTTCCAGCCCCTAGATGCATGGAAATTTAAATCTAGGTCCCCCAAGTGGGGGTCCAGATATTGAGCCGGTGTGGACAGCTGTTTCGGTCTTGGCGACCTCGTCAGCACACCATCGGCAATACTGGAGGAAGAGAAGGAATTTCTGCTTACCTGCAAAGAAGACCACATTTTACTGTGGTTTCTGCAGGGGCATACATTCCATGCCTCCACCTAGAGCTAAATTTCCATGCACCCTAAGAGAGAACCTACTAAAAAGGGGGAAGGGGTTGCAGTCGAAATTGTAGTAAAAAACTAGACCGAAAGGGTTGACTGCCAGTGCTTGTAATTTAGAAAAAACTACCAAGTGAGTAGGAAAAGCACTGTCAAAGGAGAGAAGTGTGCATGATAGACCAATGATCATAGATCTACTTTGGTCCAAGCACACACAAAAAAAAAAAGATAGGAAAGATGGGGCCGCTAAGTAAGAGACTGAAAGCAATGCATATGGAAGCCCCCCCGAAAGGGGGCGTATCACATATCCACTGTTCCAGCCCCTAGATGCATGGAAATTTAAATCTAGGTCCCCCAAGTGGGGGTCCAGATATTGAGCCGGTGTGGACAGCTGTTTCGGTCTTGGCGACCTCGTCAGCACACCATCGGCAATACTGGAGGCAATTTGCGAAGATAAATGTTCAAACAGACTTTTCTTGAAACATGCTACCGGTGGTAAAAGTGTTTGCCTCCAGACCAAAAGGTCCCGGGTTCGAATCCAGCTTGGGTCAAAATTTGCTCAGACCCTTTTTCGTTGTCCCCGTATTTGAAATCACCATCGTGGTGGACAAAAGACGTTAAGCCCTAAACATTTATTTTTTTTTTGAAACATGCTACCGTTGGAGTGGTCTTCGTGTGGGATGGAAGCGAATTCCACAAAGTCGCCCCCGAGAATGCTAGACTGGTTTTAAATAAGTCTATTCTGGTTTTGGGTACTACATATAGGTTTTTTGTAACGCCATAGCGGGACTGTGACCGGACTAGCAGCTGGGTTAGATATTCCGGAGTGTTGTCATTCCGAATCTTAAAAAGGAGAACACCTTTGTTGAATTCAAACTGCTTTTTGAGAGAAAGAAGTCCCGCTTTGTAAATCTTATCATCCGTTGTCAAAGTAGGATCAGGTAAAATTAATTTCGCTGCTCTTCTGTGTAAGGAGTTCAGTCTTTTTAAATGTACATCTCTGCAGCCATCCCACACTGTCGAAGCATAATTAATGTGGGACTGAATATGTGCATAATAAAATAATTTTCTGGTTTCAAAGTCAGTGAAGTGCTTCAGACAGCATGAAAATGTTCCTTGAAACAGTTTTACACACTTTATGTGTGTGTGCCTGCCATTTGAGCTGATCATCTATGATAATTCCAAAGAGGCGGTGTTCAGACACTTGCTCAATAGAATTGCCTTCGAAGGACAAATCAAGTGAAAGGGGGCTTAATTTGTGTTTTTGGCGTGTCGCAATTACCAATGACTTAGTTTTTGCTGGATGGATACTCATCGAGTTACGTTCACACCAAGCGGACACCTCATCAAGGCTCTGTTGTAAGTCATCTACAACCACATTAAGGTTTTTATTGCCGTGTGGATTGACGTATCGTCAGCAAACAAGTCACATTCGACAGATTCTGACGTTAGGTGAAGAGGCAGATCGTTGATGTATAAACAAAGTGTGTATGAAATGGTGCTCGACATCGGCGGCACACCAAACAACGCGTTCGGTAGCCTGTTTATTCTGGCTTGGCCGTATACACAAGGTTTTATGACACAGGTCTAGATTTTGTTTTGTCACTCATTCCCTTTGTGTATTTCGAACACATTTTTGCTTGTAACAAGCCAGGTACTGTTCTCGTCAGCGGACCCACCTGACCACAATGGTGATATACACCGAACCTTTCTTTTGTTGTGACCGTTCTGTGGATTTCTATTTTGTTAATGTCACTCTTTGTTGTTTTTGATTCATTGCGTTGTTGGGGGTGATCGTGGCACTTATTGTTGAATACAAAAGCCAGAGAGATGCTCCTAGCATTTGAGGGTTAAACATTAGGTTTTGTTTTACCCTGCTGTTTCCCTTCCTCGTTTTTGTTGTCGAGTCTTATATGTTTCATTGCGTGTTGGTTTCTCAGGGCGGCTTGTTTGCCTTTGCCCGTGGCACTTTTTGTTGGAGGGCGGCTTGTTTGCCTTGCGTTGTGGTTGAGCGCTGAAATGTTTATTTGCACGCGGTGGGTCGCTACTTTATACCCGTTGCGTGGTCCAGTGTGAAACACTGGCGAGATTTGTGGTTGGTGTTCGATGATTGGTGGGTTCCTCCCACTATTTCACGCCCCGCGCGGCCGGGGCCGGCTTCGCCGCCCCCCCCCCCCCCCCCCCCCCCCCCGCGCGCACCGTGCGCCCAGGGCTGGTGTACATGTCTCCCTGCAAAGATAATGAACATAAATGCATATGACAATAAAACTAACTTGGGAAGATAGTAGTAAAACTAGATGTATATCAACAGACTGGGTCAGTGGTCTCGGTTTCATGTGGCACAAATCTCATTAATTTTTTTTAAATCATACCTCGTAAACTTGACAAGCAACACTAAGGCCTGATATTCACATGGCATCACACCGAGATATGATGTGTGAACTTATATATAATGACTATCATGCGTTCATGCAACATTTTCAATAGAAGCTCGCCACTACGAGGTGGAAAATGCTCCGGCAGCTTCATTTTAGCAATCTGACGCTCAGGTCTCACAATCGGGGCTTAATTCAAAACAGGCTGTAATCTACGGGAAGCCGGTAGATTACAGAACACATTTAAAAATCAATTGCCACCTCAACAATAATGCAGCTTTTAACAAATTTTGCTGCGCGCACTTAGACAACAACAAATAATAGCATGAGCCATGCAAGTTGGCCGCTGTCGAACACCTGTCCTTCAAGGACATCCTCCCGTATGTTACTGAAGTTTTAGACAAGCCCGGCACATGAGCATGAGCCCAAGTCCGCATGTCCCCCCCCCCCCTGCCCCCTCCCACCCCTGCTCTTATGCAGATTTTGTCTCGAGACATGGTTTTAATAGTAACTGGAACCGCGGACATGCAAATTTTGCGGAAAATGGGGTTTGAGCCCCACAGGTCAAAGATGTATGTTGTTTTTACGTTTTTTGCACCTGAAACAATTCGTTCTTATTTCACGCTTACACAATCAGTAACTCGATCTTGTAGTCGAATCCACATCATATAATTACTTGTATACTGGCAACCACAAGCTGTTTCTTGCTTTGTTTGTTGTTTTCTAGGTCAGCCGGGCGGAGGGATGGGGTGTCTATGACAATTTGACAAACGTGTGTTGTAGTTGGTGTGGGACAAAACAGCCGTTCTCATTTTTCTTTCATTTTTTTATGTCCTGGACACTAAAGCTTGAATCAGTACTGCCAGAAAACTGGTTCTTGTTGCTGTTCTGTGTTAGACCTGCACGGGTTTATGCCTGTATACGTACGTTACATTCGTGTGAGCCAGTGCCAGTTTTGGTCTTTTGAATGGTAGTTTGTTTGTTTGGATGGTTGTTGTTGACATTGTTGTGTTTGTGTGTGTGTGTGTTTTTTTGTTTTTTTTTAAATATTATTATTATTATTTTATTTATTTATTTATTTATTTATTTATTCTTTTTTTAAAATGTATTTATTTATTTATTTATTTTTTTATTTTTTAAAAATTTATTTATTTATTTTATTTATTTATTTATTTTTTTTTATTTTTTTTTATTTTATTTATTTTTTTTTTTTTTTGGGGGGGGGGGGGGGGGCTATGTTATGTGTGAGTTCGAGAGACCACTGGTACATCGATTACAACATAGCACATCACAACATTTTGGACATCATGTAAAAATACACATATCTCTGCAAACGAGTCGGCTGCTCTGACAACAGTAAACTATTTCTTTGCTTCCATCTGAATAGAACTGCGTTTGAGAGAGAGAGAGGCATGGGAAAAAAAAAAAAAAAAAAAACTGGCTCAGTACAGACATCTAGACCAAGTCTGCAGCAGCACCCTCATACCGAGGATCAAAATCAGCGTCAATAAGACCAACAAGAGACTTGAAGTTACTGCAGCCTGGGCGCTGATGAGGATTTGTGCCTCTTACAGGCGGAAGGCGTTTTGCATCATGTTGGACGGTGTACGTAGTCGGGGCCCATGCTTGCAGTATCGTTTACATTTGCTCCGGAGAGGGGGCAAGTGTCATCCATCACTTTGACAGCCGGCGCCCCGCCTCCCTAATTTTTAGGATAACATTCTGTTCATTGAGGACTGACTGAATAGTAATCCCAGGCCAGAATCCGCAACATCGGGAAAAGCCAAAGAGTCTGTCGAGACGCAATTAACAAGCACCAGCAACAATGGCCACTGATGAACAGTCACTCCGGACCTCGCGACCGGAAAAAAACGGAATACCGTTAGCGCACGAGTTTCAGTCTAACGCCCAGTCTTAACACTGTACCAAGGCAAAACAAGCCACCCTCAGAAACCAACACGCAATGAAACACATAAAACTCGACAAAAAGAGCGAGGAAAGGAAACAGCAGGGTAAAACAAGACCTAACGCTCAACCCTCAAATGCTTTAGGCATTTTTCGGTTTTTTAACAAACCAACAAAACGCGCCACTAGCACCCCCAACAACGCAATGAATCGAAAAAAAAACAAGAAAGAGTGACACTAACAAATAGAAATCCACGGTTCGGTGTATATCACCAATGTGGTCAGGTTGGTCCGTTGACAAGAATAGTACCTGGCTTGTTGCCAAAACAAATTGTCGGGTGACAAAACAAAATCTAGACCGATGTACTCATAAAACTTTGTGTATAAGTCAGTGACACAGGATGAGTCACACAACAATTACTCCCTCACCAACAAATAAAACAAACACGAAAACTGAACACAAGGGCACAACAAGCCTGGACATCACTTCTGAACGAGGAGGGGAAAAAACCAACAAACAGTACATATACAATGGCGTGTGTCGCCGGAAAATGGTGGCACGCGCGTGCATGTGTGTGCCATCTCGGACCCAGCTTTGGGCTTGCAACGTGAACATGCTAACAGCCACCCGAAGACCGATGACCACATGATGTATGTAATTTTTCTGCTTTCCTCTTTTCTGCAGGAACACTTGAATATCTTTGCCTCTCTCCGCCGCAGGGACCCGTGATGATCATCTATACAATTGATGTATGTCTCTCTTGTTTTGTAGTTTCTGCAGGGACACCTCCACGCCTCGTGTCTCGGCAGGGACCCATATCCATGTGTGTTTCTCTTTTGTCTGCAGAAACAGTGAACATCTACGCCTGTTTCCGCAAGTACCCCTGTGCATCTATGCCTTTGTTTCTGCTTGTGTTTCTTTCGTCTCCAGGGACACGTGAACATCCCTGCTTTTTCCCGCAGGTACCCCGGTGCCGCCATCTGTTTTTTGTTTTTTTTATGTCTGCAGGGACCACTAAACGTATGTTTCCCTCTTTTTTCTGTAGGTACACTTGAGCAGTTAGGCCTCTACCTGAAGGGACACACTCTCATTTATGTTTTATTGTCATATGCATTTATGTTCATTATCTTTGCAGGGAGACATGTACACCAGCCCTGGGCGCTAACCCGTACACGCACTAAAAAATGCTAGAGTTCATTTGTTTTTAAATGAAGTTGATGTGAATTTTCAATGATTTCACACAAGTTCACCTTATTTTGCGCACGCAGTCAAGGAGACGAGGGACAAAAAAGGAAAGTGAGAAACGGGACGGCTTCGCCTGCCGTCCGCTGTAATATAAACAATTCCGCGATAACGCGGATGCTAAGGAGCTCTTGGGGCCATGTGTTTTTGGAGCTGTAGCGACTACCTCAGTTCGGAGTAATCTCTGTGTCCGTTGAGTTATATACTGGTTCCGTACATTCCAGGCCCTGTACATGTATCTCTGCAGAAACAGTAAACATCAATGCACATGTGGCCCTGCAGAGACAAAAGACAAGATATGGATGAGAGTGTGGCCCTGAGGGAAGAGTCGTCACTTCTCATGTGTCCCTGCAGAAAAAGGAAAATTCACATGCATCAGATTCTCCGCCAAAAGACTAGGCATCGATGCACCCGGGTCCCCGCCGGAGGAGGCATAGATGTTCATGTGTCCCTGCAGAAAAAAGAAACACACATGCATGAACGGTTTCCCTGCAAAGACAAAAGGATTGCATCAAAGGCATACAAGCACACGGGTCTCTGCGGAAGGAGGTATAGATGTCCAGGTGCCCCTGCAGAAAATAGAAAAAACAGAAAAAGCAAATCACACTACTCATGCGTTGGTTGTTTGGTATCTGTGTTACCAGAGTGTTCACAGATTTGAGGGTTTGAGTCAGAGTGTGACGGCGGGCCCGGCTTATTGAGTCACTTCAAAAGACTGTACCCTCCTTGTGATGTTGCATAATATTTGGTCATGGGGTGGTTGAGCGGCCCCCGCGCCAAATGTTAGCATGTTCACGTTGCAAGTTCAAAGTTGGGCTTGAGATCATTAGTACATACGTGTACGTGCGCATCATCATTTTCAGCACACGTTATTGTACCCGTTTGTTGGTTTTTTCCTTCTCGTTCAGAAGTGATGTCCAGGCTTGTTTACACCCGTTATTGTACCTGTTTTCCCCTTCTCGTTCAGAAGTGATGTCCAGGCTTGTTTTGCCCTTGTGTTTAGTTTTCTTGTTTGTTTCATTTGTTGGTTAGGGAGTAATTGTTGTGTGACTAGACCTGTGCCACTAGTGATAGTGTGACCAAGCCAGGCAGTCTCGTTGTGTAATTGTTGGTGGATCAGCACGAGGGCCAATCTAACGCGGGAGAGCACGGCGAGGGTAGTCCCCAATGATCAAGTGTGTATGAAATGGTGCTCGACATCGCACACCAAACAACGCGTTCGGTAGCCTGTTTATTCTGGCTTGGCCGCATAAGGCTTTTTGGAGAACTGTGTAAGTATATATTTTAAATTTGTAACCTGGCCTTTAAATTTCTGAGTTTTCAGAATTATATGTGCCTCAGCAGTTTCAAGTATATTCCGTAGTGAACCCGACTGTCTTTACCAGAACAAAAGAGGGGGGGGGGGGGGGGGGGGGAGTGAGTGTGTTCATTTATAATATGGTCAGTCATTGATCAGTTCTAACTCAGACTCCGAAAAGCCTAATCATTTTGATTCGATGGAATGTGCGCCCGCGCTCTTCTCGGTTTCGGTCCCATTTTTTCAGCAGAGCGGTTTGTTTATAATTGCTGTCATCACGTCTAATACGCTATGGAAGGCAGTCACTGTATCAGCTCGCGTAGCTTCTTCTATGTAAGGACCAGCATAATGATAGAGGCAGGCAAGAGGCAGGATTCTCATTAGCTTTCGCATCTGCGGGCGCCATGAGGATCTATGTTTATTCCAGACAGGAGGTGTTTATCATTGAGTGTATCTCGGACAGTGTGATAGTGGTCCTTTTTACAGATGAGAAAAGGCATAGATCCTCAAGCGTCCGCCACGCAAGTTATAGGACTGTGACCCATGAGAATCTGTGCCTAAGTTTTGCTTATTCTGTTCACACAATTTTAATTTCCAGGCTGAGTGGGGGAAAGGGAGCAAGATGGGCTATTGTAGTTTGCAGTGAGTTTTAACTGTTTCTTTTTGTTTTATAGTAACCGTACATCAATGACCATATTATAAATGAACACACTTCCCCCCCCCCCCCACCCCCACCCCCTCTTTTGTTCTGGTAAAGACAGAGTCGGGTTCACTACGGAATATACTTGAATCTGCTGAGGCACATATTATAATTCTGAAAACTCAGAAATTTAAAAGCCAGGTTGCAAATTTAAAACATAATTATACTGACACAGTTCTAACTCAGACTCCAAGAAGCCTAATCATTTTCATTCGATGGAATGTGAGCTCGAGCTATTGTGTTTCTGTCCCCTTTTTTTCAGCAGAGCGGTTTGTTTATAATTGCTGTCAAAGCGTCTATTACACTATGGAAGGCAGTCAGTGAATCAGCTCGCGTAGCTTCTTGTATGTAAGGACCAGCATAATGATAGAGGCAGGCAAGAGGCATGATTCTCATTAGCTTTCGCATCTGCGGGCGCCATGAGGATCTATCTTTATTCCAGACTGACAGAATGTGCATATCAGTGAGTGTATCTAATTCAGTGTGATAGTGGTCCTTTCTACTGATGAGAAAAGGCATAGATCCTCAGAGTCCGTCATGCAAGTTACAGGACCGTGACTCATGAGAATCTGTGCCTAAGTTTTGCTTTTTCAGTTCACACAATTTTAATTTCCAGGCTGAGTGGGGGAGGGTGAAGGGAGATGCGCTTATTGTGGTTTGCAGTGAGTTTCAGCCGTTTCTTTTGTTTTTCAGTAACCGTACATCAATGATCATATAAATGAACACACTTTCACGCCCTCTATCGTTCTGTTAAAGACAGATTCGGGTTCACTACAGAATATACTTGGATCTGCTGAGGCACATATACGGGCAGAAATTTAAAAGCCAGGTTACAAATTTAAAATATATACTAAAATGGGCTTGGATAGGGCTATTCAGTATTTGGTTGAGAGCTGGGGACAACGGTACAAGGCTTTAGCCAGCCTTGAAGGCCGCTTTCATCGGAACTGCCGTCGGATGGTTTCGCAGAAGGTTCTCTGTTCCGTCTGATGTGCACAGAGACAAATGAACCTATCAAGAAACATTCATTCCACCGTTACCGCATACTTTCATGACGATAAATGTATTCTTGTTTTTACATCAGACGGATGGCATTCACTGCCTAGCAATGTTCGCCCATAACCAAAGACAAAACTCCCCAAGAGGCATAGATCTTCATGAGTTCCGCGCAGAGTGCGGGGGCTTGTGAGAAGCTAAATGTACTGTATGTATCTTGGTGGCTAGTGTTGCCTCTATGCTGCTATGTTTACGCAGCCGGGATGAAATCACGACCACCGAGCCCAAAACAAAACACCCATGGCTGTCAACACTTGCGATTGGACGACGGTCGGGGCACTGCGGCGTAGAATAACCGTAGAATAGCGCGATGCTCATGCTCCCTTTAGGTTCACGGCAGTGCAAACTCGAGTTTGGAGACTAACTGTGATGTACGGTTACTGAAAAACAAAAGAAACGGCTGAAACTCACTTCAAACCACAATAGGGCATCTCCCTCCCTTTCCACCACTCAGCCTGGAAATTAAAATTGTGTGAACTGAAAAAGCAAAACTTAGGCACAGATTCTCATGGGTCACGTTCCTGTAACTTGCGTGGCGGACTCTTGAGGATCTATGCCTTTTCTCATCTGTAGAAAGGACCAGTATCACACTGTGCGAGATACACTCAATGATAAACACCTCCTGTCTGGAATAAACATAGATCCTCATGGCGCCCGCAGATACGAAAGCTCATGAGAATCCTGACTCTTGCCTGCCTCTATCATTATGCTTGTCTTTACATACAAGAAGCTGCGCGAGCTGATTCAGTGACTGCCTTCCATAGTGTATTAGACGCGATGACAGCAATTATAAACAAACCGCTCGGCTGAAAAAAAGGGGACCGAAACCGAGAAGAGCGCGCGCTCACATTCCATCAAATCAAAACGATTAGGCTTTTCGGAGTCTGAGTTAGAACTGAACCTAGCCTCCTGGGCTTTCCCATCGCGCTATACTATCTGCGCCACAGAGGAGCAGTCGCCTAATGAGACTTGCTGACAGCCGTCGCCAGTGTGGCCGGTGGATGATAAAAATCCAATGCATACTTGCTACATAAACATAACGACATAGACGTAACACTAGGCAGCAGGATGCATACAGATTCGTTTGAGCTCCGCGCCTGTCTGATGCTAATGAGCATATATATCTCTTGCAGCTGTGCGACTATTTGCCTTTGATTTTCCCGGGCGGTAAGCTACATAAACATAGCAACACAGGGGTATAAATTCAAACCAGAAAGAGACAGATTCTTATGAGCCTCCGCACTCTGCCGGGAACGCACAGGATCTCTGCCTTTTGGAGACATTCGGATCTTTGTTACTGTCTGCACCTGTTTCCCCCCCCCCCCCTTCTCCGCCCCCCCCCCCCCCTTCTCTCTCTCTGTGTGTGAGTTGGTGTTTTTGCTGCACAGGCCTCGTACTCCATAAACATGCCTTGTCTTCGACTTTTGGTTGCCTCATTTCTTGCCTGCTAATGTCTACCGGTTACATATAAATCAAATTACTCACGATATAAAGTATATTACTCACTGATGCATTTTGCGCTGCCGGAGGGCAAACGTTTTTCTCGTATTAATTTTGAATGACAGCACATTCGCGTGGCAAACGTAGTACGCGCAAAGATGACTAAATGTCATGTGTTAAGCCTCTTGGCCAATGTCATGTGTTAAGCCTCTTGGCCAATGTCATGTGTTAAGCCTCTTGGCCAATGTCATGTGTTAAGCCTCTTGGCCAATGTCATGTGTTAAGCCTCTTGGCCAATGTCATGTGTTAAGCCTCTTGGCCAATGTCATGTGTTAAGCCTCTTGGCCAATGTCATGTGTTAAGCCTCTTGGCCAATGTCATGTGTTAAGCCTCTTGGCCAATGTCATGTGTTAAGCCTCTTGGCCAACTGCAAAATCTGCAAAAAGGAGAAGAATCGATAGAAAAACTACTAAATGTCCAAATGATCAGTCAAACTAACTTGAAGAGCAAAGACGATACAACAGGATGGCTAAGGACCCCATGGGATAAGGCATTGGTTAAACATACCTTCTCGCAGGGCATGGTAGGGTGACCTTTGTGCATACCTGCATTTTTGACTGTCCTAGGTCGTATACCCACCTTCCACAGGCATGGGGCACATTGCGTAATTGATTATATCTATAAACGCGGGTAGTTGGAAGTTGTACAAAATGTGTTTCTAATCCCACTACCCGCGTTATAGAAGTGATCGATTAAGCAGTGATCATCCCACGCCTGTGATACCCCCCCCCCCCCCCCCAGCACACACTAACAGAGTTTTCTTTAACTCATTCTACCCAAGACACAACACAGCAAGATATGGATCGACCATGATAGTTCAAGGGTGATGCCAGAATAGCTTGGCGCCCATGGGCGCCAAGCTATTCTGGCATCACCCTTGAACTATCATGGTCGATCTGCGTCCTGCACTGCAATGCAGTCTTCAGAGGATAACAGCAAAATTTGGGTGATGGGGGAAAATGAGTTAACCCCTTCAGTGCCTGCTGACGCAGACTGTGTCACTTTTGCAATTTTCGTTAACTCAAGACTACAACAAAAAAACAACTAGATGGTCATAGAAACAAGACTTCAAAGTAGTTTCAGCAAGAGGCATAGATCCTTATAAGCCCCCGCAACTGCGGGGGCTTATGAGGATCTATGCCTCTTGCACTTGGGTGGTGTTCAATTTTTTTTTCGGCAGTGAACTGGTTAAAAGCACACTTGGGCCATCAATACCTGTTCCACCGTCGATTTTCATTAGAGTTTGGGCTACGCCTCTTCCCGCAAAACCGTCCTACTTTAGGAACACAACCACATCATCACTAACGGCGGCAACCTGCTCGGCGTTAAACCCAAATAACAAACTAACTAACGGCAACAAATAAAAGTAAGAACTTACAAGAACTTGCGTTACAAATCCAGCTATCTTGACTGAAGAAGATACTGGTAGCTATCCTTGACACATCTTCGTGCAGACAAGTGCGCAGTTTGGGCAGTCACAACGGTATCATTTTGGTCTGGATTTCTGTGCACAGTTTGACAGTGGCTAGAAATGATCCCACTGATAATCATATACATACATCCACAGACTTCTTAAAGTCGAGCCAGCTCTTTGGAAGCGCAGCTGTCACATAGTACACACACTTACGGAAACACACATGAAGTCAGTCCGACGTTCTACATTATGCAAAGAGGTTCTCGGGCTCACATCAGTCCTAGAACGTTTTGTTCGGTGTTCGCCGCGCCGGTGGGTCACTTCCAGCGTAGAATGTCTGGCGAGATAAATTGGCTATGGTGGCGCTTGCTCATAGCTTCAATAGCTCGACGCGTTGCCTTTTCAAGTCACCTTGTGCATAACCACTGAAATACAGCCCATCTGCAATAAGCATAGATCCTCATGAGCCCCCGCAACTGCGGGGGCTCATGAGGATCTATGCTTATTGCTCGGTCAATTCATACTTGTGTTCCACACAGGACATCTTCATGAGTAAATTTTTAAGTTTGTCAGTAAAGAGAAAAGATCCGCTTTGAGTGTCTACAACCACACTCTACAAGTTATTTCGAAATCAGAAGAACTACACTATTGCAAATCAGTTCTAACTCAGACTCAGAAAAACCTAATCATTTTGATTCGATGGAATGTGAGCTCGCCCTCTTCTCGGTTTCTGTCCAGTTTTTCCAGCCGAGCGGTTTGTTTATAATTGCTGTCATCGCGTCTAATACAATGGCGGAATGCAGTCACTGAATCAGCTCGCGCAGCTTCTTGTATGTAAGGACCAGCATAATGATAGAGGCAGGCAAGAGTCAGGATTCTCATTAGCTTTCGTATCTGCGGGCGTCATGAGGATCTATGTTTATTCCAGACAGGAGGTGTTTATCATTGAGTGTATCTAATTCAGTGTGATAGTGGTCCTTTCTACAGATGAGAAAAGGCATAGATCCTCAAATGTCCGCCACGCAAGTTACAGGACCGTGACCCATGAGAATCTGTCTAAGTTTTGCTTTTTCAGTTCACACAATTTTAATTTCCAGGCTGAGTGGGGGAAAGGGAGCGAGATGGGCTATTGTGTTTTCCCCCCTCTTTTGTTCTGGTACAGAGAGAGAGTCGGGTTCACTACGGAATATACTTGTATCTGCTGAGGCACATATATGGGCAGAAATTTAAAAGCCAGGTTACAAATAAAAAATTAAATATATACTAAAATGGTCTTGGATAGGGCTATTATTTGGTTGAGGGCTGGAGACAGTACAAGGCTTTAGCCTGCCTTGAAGGCCGCTTTCATCGGAACTGCCGTCAGATGGTATGGCAGAAGGTTCTCTGTTCCATCTGATGTGCACAGAGACAAATGAACCTATCAAGAAACATTCATTCCACCGTTACCGCATACTTTCACGAGGATAATATATTCTTGTTTTTTACATCAGACGGATGGCATTCACTGCCTAGCAATGTTCGCCCATAACCAAAGACAAAACTCCCCAAGAGGCATAGATCTTCATGAGTTCCGCGCAGAGTGCGGGGGCTTGTGAGAAGCTAAATGTACTGTATGTATCTTGGTGGCTAGTGTTGCCTCTGTGCTGCTATGTTTACGCAGCCGGGATAAAATCGCGACCACCGAGCCCAAAACAAAACACCCATGGCTGTCAGCACGTGTGATTCGACGACCGTCCCGGCACTGCGGCGTAGAATAACCGTAGAATAGCGCGATGCTCATGCTCCCTTTAGGTTCACGGCAGTGCAAACTCGAGTTTGGAGACTAACTGTAGAGTTGGAGAAATGTCTTGCAGAGATTAGGAGGGGAAGGGTTGCACAGTGGAGTGGGGAGGGTGATGATGCTGGGCTGAATGCTGGTTTGCTCGTATTCGAACCAGTCGGCGGTAATGGCGGCTGGACACCCTGCGACGTACCGTGTGTGGAGTATGCATCTCCATAGCGGGAGTTTATCGCTAGTGAAAGTCTTTTGAATAGGATCCATTGTATGGCTAATTTTCTCAATGGAAGTGTCCATGGCGTGCTTGGCATTTGCGGCAGATCGGGTGATAGGGCCCATGGTGGTGGTGGAGGGGTAGAGGAGGGGGGCAGTGGTGGTGGAGGGAAAGGGTGGTGGTATGCTACACATGAAGTGCCAGCATACAGCTAGCAGCCCATGGTAAAAGGAAGGTGGACTGAGGGGAGGGTGTGGTGGTGGGGGGAGGATGGTAGGATAGTCAATTATTTGACGTGGTTGGCGCGGGTGGAGGGGCCCATGGAGGAGGGTGGTGTGGTTGGCGGATTACATAGCTGATGCCAGCCTCGCAGTCATGCCGATTGCCATGATAGCTCACTGCTGCGCTCAAGAGTGACGGCGGCAGCGACTGTCAAGCACTGGGGCCCGGCTAGCGTCAGTTTACTTTACCACACATCTGGAATGATACGCTGGAATGTGAGCTGGCACTAGCAGAGCGGTCTGTTTATACTTGCTGTCAACACGTCTAATCAGTACCCGATGGAAGAAATTACTGCATCTACTCGCGCAGCCAGGATTCTCATGAGCTTTCGCATCTGCCGGAACCATAAGGATCTATGTCTAGGTTCACGGCAGACTCGGGATTGCTTAATACGACTGTACTTGGCACGCGGGCTGGCGCCAAGCGACCCAAAAACGGAAGAGTCCATGTTCCACCGCTCGAAGTATTCAACAGAACAGTGATGAAGAAAAAAAAAGAAACGTTCATAACTCTGGAAAAATGAATGTTACACAAATGGAAAAATCACATTCCAATAGAAGTCACTATCACAAGTCACTGAGGCTAAAAATTACACATCACAACCAAACACTGCCAACACAATTGTCACTGGAGTCGGAGCGATGTGACTATGCAACTTACTCGCACTCGTAGAGAGAGAGAGGGAGATTGATTGATTGATTAATTGATTGTACATTGCTTAACGTCCCGACAGCAACAAGGCCTTCTCAGGACGTGCCTGCACTGCTTGTGAAAAAAAACCAAACTAAACAGAACATTGAATGTATGTCGCCAGCCGGTCAAATACATTAAATAAACCTAACACATGGGGCCTAAATAAAGCTAAGACCATTTAGCAACACACATCCAATATCAAGACCTACAGTCAGTGCAGACAGTAGGGAGAGTTTTAAAAAGGCAAATACAGGTGAATGGACAAAGGGTAGACAGAAACACATGCCCCAGAATAGAAAAAAAAAAAAACCCACCCTGTGGGGCTGAGAGAGAGAGAGAGAGAGAGGAGAGAGAGAGAGAGAGAGACACACACACACAGCGAGACGGAAAGAGAAAGAGAGAGAGAACGAACGGGGAGTACCCTTGGGCACGAAGTATGCTGAGTGTCTAATACACAAAGCCTGCTAAACACTAACCCGAAGGCAAACTTTATATCACCTTCAAGTTGAGGACTACCTCAGGGAAAAACGGGAGGACCCCGGGGAAAAAACCCCAGCATTTAGCACGGTACACAACAAGTAATAAGTCATTGAAACAAAGCAAATAATCAAATTCAGTGAGAATATTGGTATAAGTGGAGAGTAGGTAGTTGTGAAACCGTCTTCAAGGGTAACAACAACAAAAATAAATAAATAAATATAAAAATAAGGGGTGGGGTGGGGGGGGGGAGAGAGAGAGAGACGGGGGCGGGGGGGAAGGAGGAATGGGAAGAAGGCAAAAGGAAAAAGCGTAAAGAGAGAAAGAGGGCTAGAGAGAAGTGTTAAGGGGGGGGGGGGGAGAGAAAGAGGGAGAGAGATAGAAAGAGATGGAAAAAAAAGGGGGGGGGGGGCGGAAGACACCCAGCCAGAGCCACCAGCCCCACCCAACAGGCACCCACCAGCCCACAGAAAAACACACAGGCACGCAACAAGACGACCACATACATCCCCAAGGGATGCACACGATCGCCCCGCCCCAAAACCGCGTATCACTCCGTGGGCCGGAGACCGGACGCTCTCAACAATCTTCGTAACAGAAGCGACATCGTCATCAAACCAGCCGATAAAGGTGGCGCCGTCGTTGTATGGGACAGAGATCTGTACATCAAAGAGGCCTACAGACAGAGAACCCAGAACACTACCAACACCTTGACGAATGCTCCCTCCAAGCTGATCAAAAGCGCATCTCAAAGACAGTCAAAAAGATGATTCTTAAAGGAGAGCTTCCTTCAACAGCTAATCTCCTCATAAAAAAGCGGTCTAAGCAACCTAACTTTTACCTTCTCCCAAAAATCCACAAACTCAACAATCCCGGCCGCCCCATAGTGTCAGCGGACAGACAGCAGGGCGGGCAGCATACAGACAGCAGGGCGGGCAGCCGACAGACAGCTGGGCGAGCAGCGTCAGTACCGACAGCAGGGCGGGCAGCGTACAGACAGCAGGGCGGGCAGGGTACAAATGTGGTAAAAATGCCTTGTACGCGTTTTATATATATATATATATATATGTAGTCAGTGTGCTTACTGAGGCTCAGGTAGTTTGGTTATTTTTTGTCTCCTGCAAGCTTGGAATTTAGTGTGTACATCTATCGCCAGTACTGAGTAAGAAGCGAGGCGGATGTGTAGCTCAGCAGAATGTTTAAACAAAGGCCATCTGTTGTACTCAGTGACCTCATCTCACCTAGTGTAGTTATCTCCCTTCTTCCCAGGCCTCTGCCGCAGTGCTTGACAGCTGGTTACTGCGGAGTATTTTTCCCCTGTCAAGAGATTTTGTTGGATTTTGTTTGTTAACTATGTAGTCTTGTAAAAGTACGATGTTCATCTACAAGAGATTTTACAACAATATAGTGTTTGAAGTGCTCTAAGTGTTGGTAATGGTTTCAGACCTGACAAAGCTAGGAAAGCAATGTTCTAAATCATGGAAGAATGCCTCACTATTTTGTAAAAGGTAAAGTTGGTCGGGCAAACCAATTTTTGCTACTCGTTAGTTTTGGCTAGCAAAACGCAACTGCGCACAGCACTAACAACCCTCGGGTTCGAGCACAGTGTTCCTGGCCTGCGGTGTTAGGTATATTTTAGCGATTGTTTTCCACGACTGCTACTGCTGTTGCTGCCGGCTTCGACTTTGCCGATTTGCCAGAGTTCTTTCTACAAGCATGGTGAACTCTGTCAGTTTTCTGAGCCCTCCCTTGAACGGCAATCCCGGACTCTGTCATTTTGGGGGAGTCCTGGGACTTTGCCATTTTTAGGGCCGCTTTCCTTTATAAAGGGCGCCTCGGACTCTGCCGTTTTCCCGAGGCTTTCCTTTACAAAGGGCGTGTCAGTCGGACTGCCGTTTTCCCGAAGCTTTCCTTTACAAAGGGCGTGTCAGTCGGACTGTCGTTTTCTTGGAGTTCTCACTTGCACCGGCATTGAGAACGGGCTCTGCCATTTTGGGGGGAGCTTCGGGACCTTAGTCATTTTAGACTTACTTAGATTTAGAAGGGACAGGGACTTCCAGCTTTCGCTGATTTAGTCCGGAAAGGGGCGGGGGGGGGGGGGAGGAGGCGGAAGGGGACTACTTGACCGACTGTCGCCGATGCCCGCGCATCACTGGTCCTTTTCGGCGTTCATCATGTCCGGCCGCGCCTTGGAAGGCGGTGCCTTGGGGGGGGGGGGGGGGGAGCCTGTCTGCCTTGCCTATTCTTTTCCCCACAAACCAGATATAAAGGTGAGGCTAGCGCTGGCAGAATTGTACAACAAACCAAGGGGAATTACTCAGCGCTGGACATATGAACAGTTAGATCCCCTCCCCCCCCCCAAAAAAAAACCCCAACAGAGTCCAAAACAGCCTTTGTAAAGGGAAGCCTCGGAAAAACGACATCCCCCTCAAAACCTACGACGGCAAAGAGCGTGGCCTAGCCCTGGACTGCGATTTCTACGGGGAAAAGAATACAACAAACCAAGGGGAATTACTCAGCGCTGGACAGATGAACAGTTAGATCCCCTGCCCCGCCTATCAGGCACCCATTCGCCAGCCCACAGAGAAATACGCAGGTATAGAACAAGACGATCATCTACATCCCTAAAAGGATGCATCAGGTCTCTTATATAACCCATGTCTTTCTCCAGAACTTAGGAAGAAGGCAGGAGAAACATACATACACAAACACGAAGGTGCATTACTATACTGATGTGGTCGGGTAAATACCCTGAATTCCCACAGTAGATGCACAGAACATTACACAACAATGTAATGATACAAATTTGCCTCGAGTTATACTGAGATGCATCCTTTTAGGGATGTAGATGATCGACTTGGGGGGGGGGGGGGAGGGGGGGGGGGCTCTTCTTTTGTAACGGGCACCTCGGGCTCTATTGTTTTCCGAGACTTCCCTTTACAATGGGCGCTTCGGACTTGTCATTTTTGTAAAGGTCGTCTTTTACAGAATTTGGTGTCGAAGGCTGAGTGAAGCGACACTACACAAACAGCAGGGCGGGCAGCGGACAGACAGCAGGGAGGGCAGCGTACAGACAGCAGGGCGGGCAGCGTACAGACAGAGGGACGGGCAGCGGACAGACAGTGGGGCGGGCAGCGTACAGACAGCCGGGCGGGCAGCGTGGGTGGCGGGGAAAAGGGGGGGGGGGAGGCGGGGCACACGACATTCCCACCACGCTGAAACGGCTAGCTAGGGGTCTGAGAATGTAGTGGTAGTTGTACTATAACTGTCACATATCGGTGTTGACCCCCAGCCGGGTCTACCCTGGGGGACTTGGGTGAGGTTAACTAATGTTTAGTTCCCATGGTCACCCTGGTCTGCCCCACAGAGTGGGTTTATCTCTATTTTCTGGGGTACATGTTTCTGTCTACCGCTGGACCTCTAACGAGCCCGTGCATGTAAATGTGTTTTCAAGTGACCAGATTGAGTGAAACTATCAACATAAACTTATGTGGCTTTTAGCCTGTTTGTGTAAGCACGTCTTTTCAAGGTACCAGATACAGTAAAAAAATAACACTACATTCTGTACATTTATGAGGATTCTGGCCTGTGTAATAATAATAATAATAATAATAATAATAAGTTTATTTCAGTTTTTGCAGGCCATCAGGCCCATATGAACAAAGAGTACAATTTACAACCAGAAAACACAGGAAGGTGGTTGTAAAACACAATCACATAACATTACATCAGCGCACAAGAAAAGCACTCGACGGGAATTACATATATAGCATGTATATACATGTGATACAAAGTTCAAAGCAAATTCATCTACCTCCTTAATTTAACTCATTCTACCCCAGCAAGATATGGATCGACCATGATAGTTCAAGGGTGATGCCAGAATAGCTTGGCGCCTATGGGCGCCAAGCTATTCTGGCATCACCCTTGAACTATCATGGTCGATCGGTGTCCTGCACTGCAAAGCAGTCTTCAGAGGACAACGGCAAAATCTGGGGATTTCGGTCTTGGGGTAGAATGAGTTAAGACAAGCTGAAATATGCATAGCGACTTTAGAGACCAGTTTACCCTGCAGGTTTCCAAGCAGCAGCCGAACTTTGAAATCGGATGGGAATCTGTAGTCAAACAACGGAATATACTGCTTACGTTAGGGAGGAATATTTGGGGCAATCGAACAGAAAATGACACAAATCTCCCGCCAAATGCCAATCACAAGATTTACATTCTGGATCAGTGACGGGTTTTCCAAACCTGGATACTCCATTTAAAGGTAAACGGTTACATCTCGGTAAACATATTGCCCTAGCTCTAAGTATTTCTGGGTGGCAATGACAGTATTCTGTGTTTGAGGTAAGTGATGCATGCCGGTCCTGTCGGAATCAATCCATCGGTCGATCTTTGAATGTCTGAATGAACTGATGAGTGTTTTCAACTGACTGCATTTCCCATACATATCCAAACCTCTGCATACATAACAAAGTCTCTACTTGCGAAGCTCAGTTCGATCTACCTGAAGCATCATGCATACATGACATCTTGTAACACTGTTTTGGGTATCTGTTTTCTGACATGGCCAAGAAGTCTGCACCAGTACTTCACCATTCGGACATAGGCATCAATAGAAAACTATTTCTGACGACGAAGTGTGAGGCCGGGGGCAGTTTTTTTGCGTAAATTTACTCGTCTTTTGTTATTTCACTCAGGATTTGCTTGGATGTTGTAAGTTGGACATGGATGATGTTGATGTGACCGGGTGTATGTTGGACATGGATGATGTTGATGTGACCGGGTGTATGTTGGACATGGATGATGTTGATGTGACCGGGTGTATGTTGGACATGGATGATGTTGATGTGACCGGGTGTATGTTGGACATGGATGATGTTGATGTGACCGGGTGTATGTTGGACATGGATGATGTTGATGTGACCGGGTACACCCGGCCTTCATAACCCATCTGATGTAATTTTGTTTGTTGCATCACGACTTGGTTTGCAAAAGTGGTGTGTAGTATCATTCAGTGGTTTTCCTTCAATGTCAGGTCTCGCAAGGTATTGCTTTCATTGATGCCTGTGTTAGTCCTACCCCTCTGGCTTACTTCTAGACCACTAGGTATTCAGGGGACGTAACCGCGTCGGCCGCCTCGTGGCTTTGTTCTAGCATCCGGTGCCTACAATGGCGATGATAGCTTGTGTTTGTGATGAGGCATTCTGAGTTGAATATCTCCTCAATGCCTGTACCGATTGTTTTAACTCATTCTACCCCAGACACACCACAGCAAGATAAGGATCGACCATGATAGTTCATGGGTGATGCCAGAATAGCTTGGCGCCTATAGGCGCCAAGCTATTCTGGCATCACCCTTGAACTATCATGGTCGATCTGTGTCCTGCACTTCAATGCAGTCTTCAGAGGACAACGGCAAAATTTGCGGATTTCGGTGTTGGGGTAGAATGAGTTAAACCAAGATCCATAAGATTCAGCATGATAGTCTCTTTCATTTTGTAATCTATTTCTAGTCCGATCGATTTTGGGTTAAACATTATTTTGGGAGTTTGCACCTTTTACACCAACCAGGTCGATGGAGAAAAGTCGTTTAAAAATTCATAATTAATTTTAGCCCTCTTTAATCAAATAAATGTCTGATACTAGTGAAACTACAATTGCGGATCCTTCATTAGTAACAAACCGCAAGTTTCTAGGTTCAGTAGTATCAGAGCTATGGTCAGAGAACCAATCTGAAACTCGCACAAATTTCAGCATTCCCGCCTCAAAAGCACCAAATTCTGAAAGCAGGCGAGTGGTGCTTTCTTTGCGGCCCGCGCCTGCCGTATATAAAGCCCCTTCCGTAGCGCGCTTGCGGTCAGTACCACTCAGCCGTTTGCACAGACCACTCATGCCGCTACGACGATACAACTAGGAAGAACTACAATGTCGACTCCCTCTTAGCTCTGTAAGTAGCTCTATATATTGTTGTATTTTTGGTCTCGAACTTTGTTGATTGATGAAATGATGCCCGATTCATATCAGTGCCTTGATGCATGTTTTGCCCTAGAGTTAGGAGTAAGTTGCTGGATATGTAATTGTTGAGAGTGCCTTCACGGCAACTTTGTAGCCATTTTTGGCAGCTGGAACTTTGTGTAACGTTGTTGCGATAGTGGATTTCACTCATTCTAGTTTTGTCCTTCTTGTACTGTAGCATTTGTCCTCCGATGGAGATCGGAATGTTGTGACAGAATTATTTTGGGGCAAAACAGCATAAAGGTAATGTGTACTCTGATTTAATGCTTCTGCCTTTGGATAGCTTTGGGTTTTCTTGTACAATGAGAGTTATTGCCATTTGCTCCAGTGATACTAAATTATTTTGGCATCGTTGTAGGAAATGTCGAAATGTTGCCTTGTCTGACAGAGATTGTTTTGGTTAGGCTTTCATGTTCCCTGCTATCCTCCTCACGTTGCTTGTATGATTATACTATAGCGTTAATTTGATTGTGTAGGATTGATCATGTAGGCTTTCATGTCCCTCCTATTTTTCCTCACTTTGACATGCATAGCTTTTAGCCGAATAGTGCGTACCGCATGGGCTGGGACGCTGTTAGCGTGACGTCACACTTATATTTAGTATGCGCAGCCATTTTGTTTCTGCTTGGCGTCTGCTTCCGGTTGGCTTGTTTACATTTGGAAGTCACTCCCCCACACTCCCCTCTTCCTTTTAATTGTGTTTTTTTATCGGCGGGACCTGCCCCTGCTCTAAATAAGTTACCCCTTTACATTATTCAGCGTTTAGTGAGAGGAATAGATACTTTATAAATTTTTCCTTTACACACTGTTGACATCGTTGATAAGGGGAGCAGTTTCCCACTCATTTTGCCCTAGGCCTGTAGAAGTGGCTTTTTGACTTGAGGACATTCTATAAGTACTTAGATTATTTTAGAAGCCAACCGAGAGCAATGCCAAATAGAGGCAATTATATTATCTTTTATGAACTTTTGTCATGCTTATGACATGTCTAGGCTCTTCCTCTTTTCTGCCCCCTCCACTGTTCGTGCTGGTCTGTGACTCAGCATTTGGCGACCTAGAGTTGTCGGTCCAGAATCGCAGATTGACACGTTAGCTTGACTTTGACATTTAACATGATGTTGCTTGGTATAGATAGTTAGACTACTGATATAATGCCATGGTTGATTCTAGACATTCTTTAATGTTGGATATGGGAGTTATGATTTCTAATGTTGCGCCATTGTTTTATTTGTAGGCGCTGTTTCTTCAGTTTCTTCAGTTTTCTACACCGCAATAAAGACATGTCACAGCGACCCCTGTCTTCGACGTTGTTGCCTCCCTCATTTCTTGACCTGATCATCCTCCTCTAACCCGGTTACATTAATAATGCTGTTGAAGTTTTTATATTGTTTTATTAATTGTATTATTTCAGCGTTTTAATGTCTTAATCTTAGTATCATACGTCTTACAGATTTAGTATATTAATACCAGGTACAAATGCGATATTAGAATGTCCTGACATTAATTAATGTTTATTGAATGATTTTTATTTTTATTGTTCCCCTCGTACACACAACTGTAATTGCCCTTTAAGGGATAAATAAGTTTTTTGAATTGAACTGAATATACACAGGAAATCTTCCACAATCACCTAGCGCGGTATTGATTTTTACATATCTTCCAACACCAAGAACCATTACAAACCTTTATATAAACCTGTTCAATTACATCATGTCTCTGGAAACCCCAAACCTCTGACCTGTATAGCACAATGGGTTTAATCTTGACATCAAAGATGTGAAAAACAGTGTCAGCTGGCGAGTTGTGTAATTTAAAGTATAATCGTTTGATGCCTGCAACTGCTCTCCCGGCTTTTCCCCTGGCTTTTCCAGGTAAGTTAGTTCCCTAAACATCTAAGCCAGTTCAGAGTGGAGGAAAATATCACACCAAGGTAAGTATGACTAGACTTGACCTGAATCTGCTTGTCAGCGTAAAACCATTTTTCACAGTTTTTCACAAAACCTCCAGTTTGGAAGATCATCACTTTTGTTTTGCCCATGTTTCACATTGAGACCCATTTTTTACAGTATTTTTCTAAACAATTAATTTTCTTTTGGAGATCTGCTACAGAGTCAGCGACAATGGCTATATCATCAGCATAAATAAGAAGGAAAATACCCAGTGGGTCTGCAAAAATATCAATGCCACGTGCACCGCACAATAATAGTCCCACCTCAGATTCTGACAAAAAGCAGTGGGCTCAACCCCTGACATGCAATCAAAGTAGTTGGTAACTTTGGTTCCAACCTTTACAGCAGCTTTTAGGTGTTTGAACATACTCTGCAGAGTCTGAAGCAACTTCCATGAACTCCTTTAGGTAACAGGAGATACAACAGTTTTGTCCTGTGCACACTGGCCTGTGTCTCATCATGTGTGTTTTCAAGTTACCAGATCGAGTAAAACTGCCACTACGTTCTGTACATTTCTGTTACTTCTGGCCTGTGTGTCTCAGCATGCGTGTTTTTAAGTTAACCGAGTGAGTGAAACTAGCACTACATTCTGTACACTTACGCGGCTTCTGGCCTGTATGTCTCATCATGTGTCTTTTCAAGTTACCAGAATGAGTGAAACTAGCACCACACTCTGTACACTTGTATGGCTTCTGGCCTGTGTGTCAGCATGTGTCTTTTCAAGTTACCAGAATGAGTGAAACTAGCACCACTCTGTACACTTGTGTGGCTTCTGGCCTGTGTGTCAGCATGTGTGTTTCAAGCTACCAGATTCAGTGAAACTAGCACATTCTGTACACTTGTGTGGTTTCTGGCCTGTGTGTGTCAGCATGTGTTTTTATTTTTAAGTTATCCGAGTGAAACTAGCACTACATTCTGTACACTTATGTGGCTTCTGGCCTGTGTGTATTCAAGTTACCAGATTGAGAGAAACTAGCACCACACTCTGTAAACTTGTGTGGCTTCTGGCCTGTGTGTGTCAGCATGTGTTTTCAAGCCACCAGATTCAGTGAAACTAGCATTACATTCTGTACACTGATGTGGCTTCTGGCCTGTGTGTGTCAGCATGCGTGTTTTTAAGCTAAACGAGTAAAACTAGCACTACATTCTGTACACTTATGCGGCTTCTGGCCTGTATGTCTCATCATGTGTCTTTTCAAGTTACCAGAATGAGTGAAACTAGCACCACATACTGTACACTTGTGTGACTTCTGGCCTGTGTGTGTCAGCATGTGTGTTTTTAAGGTACTAGATCGAGTGAAACTAGCATTACATTCTGTACACTGATGTGGCTTCTGGCCTGTGTGTCTCAGCACGTGTCTTTTTAAGGTACTCGATTGAGTGAAACTAGCACTACAGTCTGTACACTTATGTGGCTTCTGGCCTGTGTATCAGCACGTGTGTTTTTAAGTTACCAGATCGAGTGAAACTAGCACCACACTCTGTACACTTATATGGCTTCTGGCCTGTGTGTGTCAGCATGTGTGTTTTCAAGGTACTAGATCGAGTGAAACTAACACTACATTCCGTATAATTGTGTAGCTTCTGGCCTGTATGTCTCATCATGTGTCTTTTCAAGGCACAAGATCGAGTGAATCTAGCACTACATTCTGTACACTGATGTGGTTTCTGGCCTGTGTGTGTCAGCATGTGTGTTTTTAAGGTACTAGATAGAGTGAAACTAGCATTACATTCTGTACAATGATGTGGTTTCTGGCCTGTGTGTCAGCATGTGTGCTTTTAAGTTACCCGAGTGAGTGAAACTAGCACTACATTCTGTACACTTGTGTGGCTTCTGGCCTGTGTGTATCAGCATGTGTGTTTTCAAGTGCACAGTTTGAGCGAAACTAGCACCACACTCTGTACACTTGTGTGGCTTCTGGCCCATGTGTGTCAGCATGTGTTTTTTCAAGCCACCAGATTCAGTAAAACTAGCATTACATTCTGTACACCGATGTGGCTTCTGGCCTGTGTGTCTCAGTATGTGTGTTGTTAAGGTACTTGAGCGAGTCTCATCATGTGTCTTTTCAAGTCACGAGATTGCATGAATCTAGCACTACATTCTGTACATTGATGTGGCTTCTGGCCTGTGTGTCTCATCATGTGTGTTTTTAAGGTACTCGAGTGATTGAAACTAGCACCACATTCTGTACACTTATGTGGCTTCTGACTGTGTGTATCATCATGTGTACTGTTAAGTTACCAGATTGAGTGAAACTAGCACTACATTCTGTACACTTATGTGGCTTCTGGCCTGTGTGTATCAGCATGTGTATTTTCAAGTTACTAGATTGAGTGAAACTAGCACCACACTCTGTACACTTGTATGGCTTCTGGCCTGTGTGTGTCAGCATGTGTGTTTTCAAGCCACCAGATTCAGTGAAACTAGCACATTCTGTACACTTGTGTGGTTTCTGGCCTGTTTGTGTCAGCATGTGTGTTTTTAAGGTACTAGATCGAGTGAAACTAGCACTACATGCTGTACACCTAAGTGACAAACCAGTATATAGCTTTGGGCCGGTGTGCAGAGTCATGTGTAATGTAAAATCACCACTTGGAGCGCCATTACAAAAATCGCATTCTGTATTTTTATGTGACTTCTGGTGTTGTGATAAATAACATGGACTCTGAAAAGTTGCCTTACAGTGCCTACAAAACCATGTTCTCCCACTTGGTGTATCTGCTGATGTCTGTACATCAATACATGCACTGTCAGCTGTAGTTGTCTTCTGATCTGTGGTAACAGTGTGCGGCTTCTGCCCTGTGTGAGTAGACATGTGTTGCATCAACTGACTGGACAACTGGAAACATGCATCACACAACCCACATACAAATGGCATCTGACTCTCTTCAGAACTGGGAGTTTCTGTAGTCAAGGGTTTTTTTTCTGTTGATAAAGTTCTTCGGTCAAGATCCACAGATACCCCCAAGTCACAGTCCATGTCCATGATAACCCCAGACACAGAGTTAGAATCTAGCTTGATGTCATGTTCAGTGTCACAGTTCAAGTCACTGATAACACCAGACACGGAGTAAGATTCTAGCTTGATTTCATGTTTAGTGTCACAGTCCATGTCACTGTAAACACTGGGCACAGAGTTGGGTTCTAGCTTGATGTCAGGTTCCAGTTTAACCCCAGACTCTGTGCTGCTCCAAGGTTCGACCTTCAAAGCTGGCTCCAGTTTGATTCGTGGGTGCTGGACAAGATAGTCTTTCTTAGTTTCAACAACAGTAGTGTTGCCTGTGTCGACACCAGTAGTGTTGTCCGTGTCTTCACCAACAGCTGGCTCCAGTTTGACTTGTGGGTGCCAGACAGCATTGTCTCTTTCAGTTTCAATACCAGTGGTGCTGTCTGCGTCTTCACCAGTCATTATGGAGTCACTGTGGTGTCCATATTCCTCAAACAGTGGTGTGTCTGTGTATGTACACAAAATTCACCAATAGAAGGAGTGGTCACAAGACTTAACTCATTCTACCCCAGACACGCCACAGCAAGATAAAGATCGACCATGATAGTTCAAGGGTGATGCCAGAATAGCTTGGCGCCTATGGGCGCCAAGCTATTCTGGCATCACCCTTGAACTATCATGGTCGATTTGTGTCCTGCATAGCAAAGCAGGCAACATTTGGGGATTTCGGTGATGGGGTAGAATGACTTAAAGCGTCTGCTCCATGGCAGAATTGCTAAAACATGCTGATACAACAGATTATCACTGTTGTCCGGCCCCAGACGTTTCTCTCATTATTTCACAATCCATGCCAGTAGGCTCATGTAACAGATTATCACTGTTGTCCGGCCCAAGACTTTTCTCTCATTATTTCACAATCCATGTCAGTATGCACAAGTAACAGAGTTTTTCCACTGTCCCTTGTGTGTAAACATGCTCTGCACATGGAACTGTGCACAAACTAGGCTTTCTCACATGTATGCTGACCTCTTGTAATATTTGACCTCTCTGAGGAGTCATCAAAATTAAATGCAGTTTGCATAGGATGGTCTTAGCATCAGGTATCTCTGTACCACAGTTTGATGTTTACAAGAGTATTTTTGACATCACATGTCAGCAAATAAAAATTAAAATGTGCTACCCATACTTTTTTTGGTAAATTATTAAAGAAGAAAAAATACGGACACATAATTTCTTATTGCTTATTGTTGGACCCACTTACCATGTTGAACAAAAATTTCGCAAAAAATATCTTACCAAATTCTTTCTTTATGCAAGTCTCATCTTCCTCTGCCACATCAATCTCTATCTTCACATCGGCTGTCACCGGCAGGTCATGCGACTCCATCTTGTGTCCACAGTATTGCCCAGAAACCCTCAGTCAGTTCAAGCTGTGATCAACATAAACACAACGCTGGTACAATACATGTGACTCACTCTCAAATGATGCCATGCAGACAACCCAAAAATAAACATGGGTTGAAAAAAACCTGACAAGATTTTCGGAGTTTGTCTTCCATTTTGGCCTCTCAGTTCTCTTGAGTTTTCAAAAATATTGAGTGGTTTATGCGAAACTACGATTTTAAAACTAGAGGTGTAAAAGTGTCTCTCGTGACACGTGACGACAAATTCTTTCATTTCGCCTAAACTACAGGTTAGATAAAACCTATAATTGATCAAAACCATTCCTCTAGGTAGCCCTCCATGAAATATTTCTGCAAAACAAACCAAAAAAAAAAATGACCTAATTATGCGCAAAATAAGAACCCATTTGCATCAGTCAAAGGTAACTTTCTTCATTTGCACACATTTGCTTTGACAAAAGGAGCATCACGATATTCAGACTATGACTGTGTCTACATTGATAACTCATTGTAAAAATGAAGATGGAACTCTGAAAACGAAGTTGACACAACTTCCACAGCAAACCTGTTTTTACATCAGTATGTTACTTGCGACAAAATTCAAATTTAAATTCAAAAACTTTATTGTGTCAGTCTAGCCGACAAATTTTCTTTCATTGGGATCACATGCGCGCGTACAGTTTTAGCCACATTATGACAATGGTATAAAAAAACAACAAAAAACACACCACTACGTGACCACAGTGTTAGTGGTTTGATGTAACATGCGATGCGATACCCAACAAACCTGGATCAAATATTTGGAACTCACTGGAACGGATTCATTGTGCAATACTAACGCAAGCTGACACAAAAGTTTCAGCGAAGATGTGAACAAAACGACCATGAGCAGAGACGATATAATAATGTCACTAGTGACTCTTGAGCAGAGACAGTAAAGTTAGTTGTTGCTTGTCACAGGAAACACAGCATGTCTCAACTTGCAGGATTTTGTTGTCAGAAAGTACCGGTACTTCATTTCTCTTTTAGCTGTTATTGAAGGGCATTAAGTTATTCACGATACAAGAATACTCAAAGTAGCAAAAAACGTAGTGAGAAATGACAGCAGTAGCACAACCACCACAACTGCCACCACAAGAAGATTTTAAAAAGGCAAGTAAAGTTAGTTGTCGCTTGTCACAGGAAACACAGCATGTCTCAACTTGCAGGATTTTGTTGTCAGAAAGTACCGGTACTTCATTTCTCTTTTAGCTGTTATCGAAGGGCATTAAGTTATTCACGATACAAGAAAACGTAGTGAGAAATGACAGCAGTAGCACAACCACCACAACTGCCACCACAAGAAGATTTAAAAAGGCAAAAGTTGAATTTGCTTTCAATTTTATTTTATGATCAAAAAGGTGTTTTTTTGTTTTGTTCTTTTACTGTGAGAAAGTACCTTCTAAGTTAAACCCTGGGTCTCAAGTCAAGAATGTCTTACAATGATAATGTGAAGTAAATTTCAGCAAACCATGACCGCCTGTGTGTGTGTGATGAAATCTACCTAGTCTTAGTACAAGTTGTGATGTTAAATTTACGTTTACTTTTATTTTTAAACAGCAGCTCTGTGCCATGCCAAGACTCTGTGTGTGTGTGTGTGTGTGTGTGTGTGTGCGTGCGTGCGTATATTTTTAAAAATGTTTTAATGAAATCTGCCTAGTCTTAGTAAATGATGTGATGTAAAATGTATATTACTTCTATCTTTATTCATGTGATGACAAATTTCCCTTTTACATAGATTGGGACAATAATGTGCATTTGTATTTGTATGATGACTGTGAAACAGCCAATTGTCACCTAAGATATCATTAACCACACAAAAGTATTGTTTTCTTTGTGTTGAGCGTCATTAGTGGTCAGCTGCACTGGTGGGCCCAATAAGTATCTAGACTGGAAGGCCAAGTGTACAGCTCCCCATCCTGCTTCATAAAGCTGACATGTACCAGTCCCAGCATGTCATCATCACTTTCACCTACCAAAGCAGACCACTAAAATATTTACCGGATATTACAATGAGTCTCTTTTGAGCAGCCATCCTCACAACAGCTCACCCGTCATGAAAGATCATCATTCAGGCGACTTTAGCCACGTGAATGATGGTCTTGAATGACAAAAGACACCATGTTTCCCTCACAATATTCATGACAGTCCAGTTGTCTCCTCAAACCCCTTTCTTTCAGCTAAAAATATAGTCACTCAAAAGAGGTCACACTGTATTGTTTGAAAATGTAATAAATGTAATGCATGGGTGAAAACGTGAAATGACTGAAAACGGTCCATGGACTAACTATGACCCATGATTCATGGCATGCAAGAGGCATGAATTCTCATGAGCCCCCACAAATGCAGGGGCTCCTGAAAATGTATACCTCTTGCAGATGGAACAGGCTGGTTGAAGGACTGTTCTGCCTGAACTGAAAAGCTGAAATTCAGCTTTCTGGAATTTAGAAAAAGATGAATCTGTCTACAGGACTGAAGACTGTCACCCATGGTAAAGCAAATCAATCCCTTACAAGACAGCTGATTATATTCAACCTGTCCAGTATCTCTGCATGCAGTCTTACAGCTGACTAACCAATGGAAAGCAGCACCAATATTGTCCTCCATTTGCCCTGTTCAATGTGATTCTGTTTTGTTAGGAACACTTGTCAGGCTCTTTTAAGAATCCTGAAAGATTAATTGATCATTCAGAACCCAAACTAGGCTGGCACTGTTCTATTCATAGTGAAACTGAAAATTTAAGTCAGATGTAATACTTAAATTCTTTCTTTGTATTTTTTTTTTTTAATTTTATTATAATTTTTTTTTTTTTTTAGGACAAAAAGAGAAATTAGAAAAATAATTCCAGTGTACCTTATGGGTCAGATAGATTCATAAAATCGTGTTTCTTGTCACCAGGGACACAATTAAATTTGTGTCACATGTCAGTTATTCTTTCCCTGCTCATACCATAAGCCAGTACTGGAGTCATCCATAGCAACTTTCACGAATCTGAACTTATTACTGCAAGAATCCATTCTGAAAGACAAGCAACTACTGCCATTTTGATCTTAGAATGTAATTTTCATGTTTCACGTATAAATATTGTGTTACTTGTGACAGAATTTTTTAGCATGACGCTAATTTAGAACTTACCACTGTGTAAAAATTTCATGCTCTTCCTGGGAAAAAGCAATGTGGGTGTGAGCAGCCGTCTTTCCGGATTGCAAAATTGCGGATTTGAGGCAATGAAAACCCTTTTTTCCCCCACTGCTTCAGCGTTGTTTTTTTTTACATGACTTTGTTACACCACACGCTCAAAACCAGGTCAAAATTAATCAACACAACCTGTTTTAACTGATACTGATTAACTTTTCTCCCTTGTTATTAAATCATTTAATTTGTGGTAATCCCATTTTTGCGCCAGGCAGCAGTTCCGGTAAAGTAACGCGTAGGGAAAAGACAGTTGAAACCCAACATCCCAATTATCCCAGCATCCATGCCTAAATTAAGGCTTTTTAATCATCCCCTCGCCCCCATCCACAACTCTCATAAAACCCTGTCTCAACTCGAACTATAAGTGTTTCAGTTTTTAGAAATATGGGCAGGCCCAGCCCACCCCAATCATTATCACAGTGCTCATGCCTAAATCCTGGATCGCCACCCACAACCCCACCTTTCTCAGTACACTCAGTACGAAGTGTTTCCTCCCAAGGGCAAATACACAGCCATTCAATCACTCCTGACAAAAACATTTACATGAAAAGCTTCTTTTCACTCACTTCTGAATGCAAATATTTCTTTGCATATCTCAATACAATTTAATAAAAAGATTTCTCCGCTGACGGCAGTCTCTGAAACAATTTTTCTGCATATGTCTCGCTTTTCAGTGGCCGCACATTCCTGAAGACGGCAGGGCTGAAAAAAATCCCCTCGTGAGGTTTTCAAAAGTGAGCAGTTGGCTTTTAAAACTTAAAAGCAGGACAGGCCTTTTCAGAAGTGCATTTCCATTCAGTAGTGTAGGTGAGGCCGGCGTTACCCTAGCGTGGGAAGGGCCGAGTTTCCTGTGCCTTATCATGACTTGACAGATATTCAATCAGCAAACTTAAGTCAAACAACCACACACTCCCACCTACTAATAACTCCAGTTACACCAGCACCGCTCGGGAGCATCATAGACAAAAAAGGCGGCACGGATGCAGATGTCAGAGCACGAATCGGTAAAGCCAGAGCAGCCTTTCTCCAGTTGAAAAAAGTGTGGAGTTCCAGAGAGCTGTCACAACACACCAAAGTCCGGATTTTCAACTCCAATGTAAAAGCAGTTCTCCTATATGGAGCAGAGACTTGGAGATTGACAAAAACCACAGTCAACAGAGTACAGACCTTCATGAACAGTTGCCTTAGAAGAATTTTGAAAATCCACTGGCCAGAGAAGATCAGCAACGTCAGACTCTGGGAGAGAACAGAGCAGATAACAGCAGAGAATGAAATTGGGCGAAGAAGATGGGGATGGATCGGTCACAGTCTGAGAAAGCCAGCTTCCAGTATCACTAGGCAGGCATTGTCATGGAACCCCCAGGGAAAGAGGAAAAGAGGTAGGCCGAGAAACTCCTGGCGTCGAGACCTCCAAGCAGACATCAAGAGACTGGGAACCACCTGGAGTAGAATCGAAGGAGAAGCACAGGACAGGAGTTGCTGGAGGTCTCTCGTCGACGGCCTATACCCAGGTAGGGGTGACAGGCGTAAGTACACCAGCACCGGTTACACCAGCACCTGTACCAACACCAGAACAGCCACTGGCAAACACACTCGAGTCAGAGACATCTATGCCAATTCTCCACACAACCAGCGCATGCGGGCTCTGTCGTAGGAAGCGAGATTTAAAAAGCTTGATACAAATTGGCACTGGACCGTGTCCACATGATCCCCCACAGGGCCTAATGGCTCATGACAATTTTTTAGACTTGTATTCTTACATTTGTATGGTGCTTCATCATGTTAAATTAGAGGGCTCATGTGGATCTTGTGTGATAGCAACATGATTGTCAGCTAGATGCATAGACCCTCCTTCACCTATCTTAAACTTTATGAAACCCATGAGGGCATCAAGTTCGTACATGCCCATTATAATCTATACCTCGGGAATTGTATGGCGTGAGCACGATTATTCTGAACACAAAACCACTCTCAGCGAAACGTAGATCCTCATGTCCCAACTAATAACGCATGACGTGGCTGAGTATCGCTGAACCGCACAGTGCATATGAAGATCTATGTCTCCATAGGCCAATAGAGTTAATCAGATAATTTGTGTTAACCAGTCTAATCTGGCACTACCCTTGAATTATCATGGTCAATTAATCTCCTGCTGTAGGGACTCAGGGCTAAATGGGTTAACACAAGACAGTGTACCCTGTGTACAGTTTGACATCAGACAGTGTACCCAGGGTACCGTGCCTAAAAATGTATACCATAGTGACCACTTCAGCGTAACTAACATTGAACTATTATGATCAGTCCATCTCCTGCAAGTGGTACATGTACAGTCGTTACAGGTAACACCTCCAAACGTGGGAAATGGCAGTTTTTCAGGACTAACATCAGAAAATCATTTTATACTAATTACTTGAATAGCCCAACAACTCATGTTAAAAATGTGCAGTGCTTGCATTTGTGTGTGTGCATGTGCATATAATTTACATTTTCTCAATACGCTACCAAATTTCAGGAAGTCAGATATCATTTTGTCTGACAAAAATTAAAATGCTTTGCAAAATATATGCAATAACTGAATATGTTACAGCCGCGAGGCCATCTCACTACCAGTCAGGTTACATATTCAAATGATTGATTGTACATTGCTTAACGTCCCGACAGCAACAAGGCTTTCTCAGGACGTGCCTGCACTGCTTGTGAAAAAAACCCAAAACAGAACATTGAATGTATGTCGCCAGCCGGTCAAATACGTTAAATAAACCTAACACATGGGGCCTAAATAAAGCTAAGACCATTCAGCAACACACATCCAATATCAAGAGCTACAGGCAGTGCAGACAGTAGGGAGAGTTTTAAAAAGGCAAATACAGGTGAATGGACAAAGGGTAGACAGAAACACATGCCCAAGAATAGAGAGAAAAACCCACCCTGTGGGGCTGACCAGGGTGACCCTGGGAACTAAAAAATACCTAACCCCACCCAAGTCCCCCAGGGCAGACCCGGGTGGGGTCATATTCAAATGAGGTAGGTGAGGCAGTAAGCGGACCGGTGTTTTTAAAATAAAAATCTTCTGCCTTCTTTGGCATTGTGTACTGAGGCAGTATGCTGGAATTTGCTCAAAATCTCTTCATAGATGAGAAGAGACATGTTTGGTGCTTCGATTCATACCAGCCTTGGCTTAACCAGTGGACTTTTCTTTGGCCTAGTTCGAGTTGCTAAGCAGACGGTGATGTGAGATGTGTACCAGTTTTGGCTGCGCTTGGATGTAGGGTTGGTACAGAATCATGTTGATAGGCAGGAAATGAGACTGGTAATGTCCTTTTTTTTTTTTTTTTTTTTTTTTGATTTTGTGCATGGCAAATGTGCAGCAAGTGGGCGGTAGTGTTGTTTAGGGGATTGAAAGATTAGGGGATGACTGGGACAGACTAAGGCTAAGACATTTGAACAGACGGGACTGCAAGGGAGGCCCACTGTGTGCTTTGACCTGTCAGAGGCACCACATGCCATATAAAACATAGACCAGAAGTTGGTTTAATGTAACCATATCATTGATTTTGGACTTTTGCAGTTGGAAAACTGAGAAAATCATGAAAAATTTGAAATTTTGCCAACAAATTGCTTCGCTTTCAGTTTTATAGGCGGTTTTTGCATGTTTTGCATCGCAACACCCTGTTTACCTGCACTGTGGGCCATGTTTAGTGTGTTTGTTCATTTATTTTTTGTCTTACAGGTAGTCATGAGTCTGACCTTTGACCTTAAGCTGTGACCTTTGACCTTGACAGGGGTGGGGTTTGGGGCGTTCAGTCTGCTAAATGCATGGAAAAAATGCACTCATTCAGTTATAATTGAAAAAAGCAATCCAGACCAAAAAGGTGACTGCCAAGCGTGTAATATGCAAAGAAGTACCCAACAGAAAAAGAAACATGCTTAGAAAAGATGGGAACAACACAATTTATTAATATTTCGGGTAAATACCCTTTGTCAAAATAGACAAACAGACAGAGAGATTAGCCGCTACTTATCTTCATTGGCAGAAGGAATGTGGCAACTCTCGTCTTTTCTAAGCGTGTTTCTTTCTCCGATGGGTACTTCTTTTCTTAGTTATAATTGAAGTTGTGGGGTGGGAGGGAGGGGGAGGGGGCGGTGGGGGTGGGGGGTCGTGTGGAGGTTTTTTTTTTTTGGGGGGGGGGGGGAGGTCAAAGGTTAAGATCAAAATTACAATAAAACAGTGTCAGCAGGTTCATTTCATCAGATAGCTGACCGAGTGAAATCATCCGCCAAAAGAATGTGACATGCAGAAGTTATTTTGCATGACCCCACTACATTTGTATACGATATAGGCTACATCCGAGGTGTCATTCTGCTGTAACTGTCAGGGATGTCTCTGGTGTCTATTCTGAGCCAAACACAAGCACTTTTACACTGCGTAAAGTTCATTTGAGTGCGTCGTGATGGGAGCTGCAGCCGCGGCCACTGGTACAGGCTTTTACAGGAGTGTTCACAGATTTGGCACACACATGCTTGCAGCATTTGTAACATGAGTTGAGGTTTTGAGACTCTGACTAGTTTGTTCTATATAAAAATGAACTGTACATAATTATTTTTCTCTGCTAACTCCTAAATAAGCACTCCAGAAACTTGTTTGGGTATGGGGTGTGTCCCGCCTAGCATAGTTTTGGCTGTTTTGTGTGGTCTTTTGGCTGTGGGATAGCTCAGTAGACTTAATGTTTAAATTGCGCAGCTGTTTCATGACTCCTTTTGCCTGAGGAAAAGATTGCAAGCAGCATATAGGGTATGGCAGCTGGTTACAGGCCTCCACCTGCTTGCTGTCACCAGACAACAGGGTCAATGAGGATGCCTGGGCATTGTCTTTTTGGCTGCCCTGAGATACACAAGGAAATGGCCTTGGGTCTGAAAGCTCATTTTTCATCAATGTCAGTGTTATGGTAACCTTTTTCAGTTGCTCAGCCCACTGGGAGTCAGTTTGACTGGATTTACATGTAAACTTGGAAAAACAGAAAAGGTAGGGGGGTGGGTAATGAAAAAAATATGAAAAAAAACAACAAAAACTTTAATTTGCCTGTGCCTAAAATGCAACATTTCTGAGAATCAGATATATTACTTGATGTACATGCCAATTTTGGAGGCATTCTGACCATATCTACTCTGATTTTCATGGCATCATATATGCATGATCCAAAAAATAAACAGCATAGTGAACACCACAACGATGCATTACACATAATGGGCCATAACATACAGATGCAGCAACATTCAATGGTGTCACTTTGGGTTTGATTTAGCTAGTGTCTAAGGATTGCACTGATGGCAGATTGAATGGTGTTCAGGTGGGAGAGTTTCTCTGTCAGGTCATGTTACATATATTCAAATGAGGTAGGCGAGGCAGTAAGAAAACGAGTGGTTTTTTTAAATTTAAATCTTCTGCCTTCTTTGGCATTTTGTAACAAAATGTGCTACAGTAAAATGTCTCCATCTTCCGGCGGTATAAAACAAGTGGCACTGCTTTTATTCATACTAGACTTCATTTGACATAACCAAACCGTTGTTACTCTCTAGAAAATCACTATCTCGTAAATGGCTGAGCGTCTATGAAGGGCAGCTGCTAGACTATTAGGGGATTGAAAGATTAGGGGATGACTGGGACAGACTAAGGCTAAGGCATTTTAACAGATGGGACTGCAAGGGAGGCCCACTGTGTGCTTTGATCTACCTCAGTACCTAACCATTGTCGGTATCGGTTTATGTGCAGGAATCACAGCGATAAAAACCACTACCACCACGCAATGGGATGGGATACCTTATGTATACCAGAGGTGCCCTTTAGCCCGCAGGCCTAAACAATGCTTTGACTGGTAACTAGCGAATCTACTCTACAAAGTAAAACTACTTGTTCAGTTGTTGAAGTAAAATCAAGATTGAAAACTGTCCGCGGCAGTAGGCAAAGCGTACAGTTTGTAAACTTGTGTCAGAACGTGCCGACTGTTCGTAGTAATATTTCAGCAAGATTTCTAGTTACAATACAACTTACATGCAGTCACTGATGTCAAGACATAACCTTCATGACTAGGCGCGGTTAAAGAATTTCAAAATTCTCAAAACCGAGTTTTGTCCCAGAATCTGACGCCATTTTTCGGACGCGTTGGAAGAGGGTCAACTCGCCCAAAAATCAACTCGCCCAAGGTAAGGGGTTAATTTGCCACGTAATTAGATCACTGTAGTGCAGTTATTGTCAGAAGGCAAAGGTTCTTTAAGCATCATAGTATTGTGTTTGGAGGGAGTATGAGTAACAGCGTGTGTTTGTGTACGCGTATGCAAATGTTTGATGTTTATACATATTTTCTTATGAGTGTCTGCTAGTTTGATTTTATTTGTCTGTGAAACCAAAGGCAATTTTTCACAGTGTGGATAATAAAGTGTATTGTACTGTAATGTGAAAATGATTGTATGCTAATATAGAATGGACCTTTAGGGCACGGATCATTCCTTCTTGTTTGCATCAGTTCTGTCATTTCGCAGACCTCTTGGGTGGAGTCTTCAGCTTATTCATCTATGACTGCCCCTTGTGTGTCTGGGGTTCTGCTAAAACCCGGAATAACCTGTCCTAAGCTAAAATAACCATATCCGTAACTATTATTGTATACCTAAATACAAAATAATCATTACTGTTAGAAGTTCGGTTTGCATTAAACTTGTTTTAGTTACAAGTACTAGTATGGCCCTGATCATAACATGGGCCTAATACATTTCATAAAAAAAGCATTTTTCTACATCGGGATTACCACATTGTTCGTATGAGTAGTACGACAATAATGGTCAGCCCTTTGGTCGCTGATGATACGCGAAGAAGAAGAATGCCACAGAAGAAGGCTTGTCCGATCCTTGTAAATCAGGGGTACTAACTGCATCGATAGTACCATTTTACTCTCCCTTCTTTAGGGAGTTGTGCGTAATTAAAAAATTCATGTTTAAAACAAAATGCCTCGACGACAGACTGAGTTTACCAATCCTGCTATTATCTGATAAAACAAATTAAAGTTAAGAAAACGAACAATTTTACTTGTAAGTATTGTGCTTTTGTTCTTTTAGCCTTCTGAGCTATCCTGATAAAACTTTTACTCCCTCACCGGAAGTGTCATTTTTGTCGTCGTGACCGAAACAGCTGTTGGACATTCACGGTTGCAACATTATTTTGGGTTCCAGTTTAGCAAGATGGGCCGATCGGTGTACGCCGACGAAAATACGGAAGCCTATCTACAGGAACTGATTAAAAGAAAACAGTGGTACGTCGGCCTTATTTTGGGACAGGTACGTAAACTCACTCGATTTGACATTTTCACATGTCGGCTCCTCTCACCTTCCAATTTCTTCTCCCGATAAAGAGTCGACTCGGGCTCAGCTGAGCAGTGAGACGTGTGCCTAAAGTGCAACTAACCATGCAAAGGGTTAAAATCTGGTTTAAACTATTTACAGAGGCCTGAGTCGATAGACTGCTGGGTGGTATCGCAGACCAGTTTAGCTCTTATTTTAGCTTTTTTTCTTCAATTAAAAAAAAAAAAAAAAAAATTAATTTTTTTTTTGCTGCGCACCACTAGCAACCCAGCAATAATGGTCAATTGGTTGACCGTGGCAGGAAAATCAGAAGAAGAAGAAAGGTTATTCCGGGTTTTAGCAGGACCCACCAGGGAGGGGAGCTAAAGGTAGCCAACTCCATTCTCTCAATGTCCCAGGGAAGAAGGAGTTAAAAGTTGGAAGAAATGGGTTGGGAGCTTCTCTCCTGGAGTAAGCAGCTCCTTGGGAGATTGATGTCAGCGTTGCTCTTGTACAGCATCTGCAGTCAGTTGTTGAATCTGCATTGTCGTAGCCCCAGACCCCCACCCCAAGGGAAGTTTCCTCAACTAATGTACATGATTGCAACTGCAGGCACTGAACAGTCATTGTGGGTCAAGAATGCTGTAGTAGAGGTGGTTTCACTAGTAAACTCATGCTGATGTCGGACATGTGTCGGTGCTGTCACTTTTAGACCTGTAAGCAGCTTTCAACACCTTAGATCACACAATTCTTCTTGATCATTTGCATTTTTCCTTTGGCATTTCAGGCGTTGCACTTGCATAGTCCTACCTTGAGGACAGGTACCAGTCTGTAACTGTCAGTGGTGTTCTTTCTCAGCTGGTACAGCTGAAGTTTGGTGTACTGCAGGGATCGGTTCTGGGTCCACTGCTTTTCTCACTGTATACTGAACCCGTGTATCACATCATGAGAAAGCACTATTCTGAGTTCCACAAATATGCTGATGACACTCAGCTTCTTAAGGCGGATCACCCTCAGTAGCACGGAAAACTGCATTCGTAAAGTTAAAGATTGGATGCCTTTTTAACAAACTCAAATTGAATGATGACAAAATCGAAAGCATGGTTATGGGTACTTGTGCTCATGCCTCTGTCTCTTGTACTGATCATATAGCCATAGCCATATGTGGCCACAAAATTTCATTTAAAGCAAAGCTGAAGAAACTTGATGTTTACCTCGATTCTACCTTGTTTATGGAGAGGCAGGTTAGCCACACTTGTCGCACTGCCTACATAGACTCAGCATCATAAGACCCTTTGTGACAGAAAAGACCATTGCACAGCTTGTCCGTTCTTGCGTCCTTTCTCATCTTGACTATTGCAATTCCCTTCTTGCACTTGCAGGCATCACCTCAGATCAACTATCTCACATTCACTGATTCAGCTCATTCAAAACAACGCAGCCAGATTAATTCTTTACAAGAAAGAAACACTTTGACCATGTTACCCCTCTGTTAAAACAACTCCACTGCTTCCTGTCAAACAGAGAATTGAATATAAACTGGCTACCCTGGCATACAAGCACTTTGACAACACACTCCCCCAGTACCTCTCCTCCAGTCTCTGCTCTCATAACCCTTCCAGTAGCCTACGTTCTTGTTCCCAGAAATTACTGGTCCAACCTAGAATTAACTCGAAGACTGTAGGTGCTCGTTCTTTTTAGTACCAGGTCCCTCGTGTGGAACTCTCTACCTCCCCATGTCTGTCAATCCCGGACACTCTCAGTATTCAAAACCAACCTGAAAATGTATCTTTTTAATTTGGCATATCAGTGTTAATTTCCTTTGGATGTTGTTACTGTAAACATAATGTGTTCATTGTGTGAAAGACTGTGGTTAGTATGCCTGAACTGTTTTTGCTGATGATGTGATTTATACACATGCAGTTTATTGTGTGTGTTTATAATCACTTGTAAAGCGTTCCCAGCCTGTGTAAGTGGGGAAGGACACTATAGAAAAGCACTGTAATAATAATAATATTATTATTATTAAATGTACCCCGTGCATTCGTGATCCATTATGACAGATCATCAGTTACATACGGTGGAGTCCAGTTCAGGAACACACTTTACATGAATTTCTGGTTAACAGGAGACATTTATGATTTTCCGGCAGACAGCCTTCTTGTTCTCTAATAAAATTTCATGGTTGACACAAAATGCCTAACATGAAATTCCAACACGAGGATGATTTTGTTTCTCCAAAAGAACTGTTTTTAGTATTCTAACCAGCTTAACATAAACAACTATCCCAAGGACTCAGATGATGACGTCCTCCATGTGACACTGCACGTGGAAGCTTTGTTTACAGAAGCACTCGTGAAGTGAATTCCGTTACACAATCAGCTAATACGCCTGAACGACCGCATGTTAGCTTTCACACCTCAGTCCAGTTTGCATCTCAGCTGGCCATGGCTATCCCATTGTTTTCAGTCACTAATGCTCAACAGGTGCTCTCACATGTATTAGTACACACCTCTTTACAAGTGACGGAGGATGGTGACGGATACACATCCGCTGCAGGTTCTATACACAACTGACTAGCAAAGAGGGAGTGGGATAGTAGTGGTGGTGGAGGGGTGGTGCGGGTACTGCACGGTTTTGGCTCACGTGTGAAACAAAAGTGAGTATGTTTTGGGCCAGTGGTAGTCTGTCTGTTGTCCGTTGTCCGTGGTAAATTTTAACATTGGCATTTTCTCGGAGACTATTCAAGCCACAGTCTTCAAAAACTTGGCCCAAGGACACTTTGTGGCAAGACCTTTCTAAACATACCAATTTGAACTCTCACAAAGGTTAGGGTCACAAGGAAATAGGTAAAAACAGCTATATTTTAACATAATTTATTTTTTTCTCAAATACTATTCACAACTTCAAACCCAACTTGGTACAAATATACCTGATGGTAAGACCTATCTATGTATACTAATTTGGCTGATCCCTCAGAAAAGTCAAGGGTCACAAGAGCTCAGGAAATAGGTCCAAAATAGCCATATTTTGACAAAAGATGTTTTTGTCTATCGTATTTAATACGGTAGACTTTGAAATGGGGCTGGTCGGAGCGCATTCCGGAGCATGCACATGACGGTTTTTGGTGTGTGGGGCAAAGATTCTGGCAAAGAAGTAACAAGATAAAAATGATGTCACGTCTAGCTATGCAAACCTTGCTAGAGAATGTCTTTTTGGCACCAAAGCGCAGTGTGTGTGTGTGACAGCGACTAGAGCCCGCGTTTGAGGATGGACAAGCTTGAAATTTTAGGATATTGTCCCTAAAAGAATTATCTTGAGACCTCTTTTTTAACAATTTTTTATTAAGATGCTCATTGGCAAGAAAATGGCTGTTTTACAAAAACCAGTTGATCCACACTGGAGTGTGTAAATTTTCTTATTTGTACTAGATATTTTGCATATTGCTAGAAAAAAGGGACATATTGAATGAGTTCGTTAACCAGCATTGTACCTCTAGAACGTTTTGAGTGATTATTAAATATTTTTAAAATATATATATTTTTATGTTTTTTGGGATTAATTTCACAAATTATGTGGATTAATCTTAAAACAATTGAATCTTTCTTTTTTTTAAAAACCCAACAAAACAACATTTTTCTCATTTATAATCGCATCATTTTTTATATACGGTATATATACATAAGCCTACAATTTGTCTCAGCTGTCGGGTACGATTAGGTCAATTGTGACCTGTATGCCCTAGGTGTGAAAATCGGACAATTTTCTGCACCACTTTTCGGAGTCATTTGTAAAACAGCTAACATAACGTTAATTTTTATTTTATGAAAAAAAAACAACTATCTTCTCATTAATACCTGCATGATGTTTCATAAACAGTGTTTGCATAAGCCTGCTGTTTGTCCCTGCCCTGGGGTACGATTAAGGTTAAAATTGTGACTGTAAGCCCTAGGCATGAAAATCAGCAAGAAAATTGCAAAGTTGATCCTTTGATATTTCAAATGTTAGTACTGCGATGAGTGACGTATAACATCAAGTTGTCACTATGAACACAGCATTGTGGGACTAATGATGCCATGACGTGAAGCTTGAAGTGACGTAATTTCGCTGCTCGTGCTATTATTCTTCTTCAGAATAGCTATGATACGCCAGACCGTAGAGCTTACGAATGGCAGGAATCGCCGTGTGTCCATCTTTATTTCTGTGTGCCAGTGCGTATGGATCAGAAGGTGGGTTAGAGTAGAAGGAGATGGATTCCTGTCACTACACAAGCCCACAGAATGTACTAATGGTGGTAAGTGCCTTGTGTCCATCTTTGTGTGCTCCTCCACCTACACAGACACTTCCACCTCATGCAATCTCCCCTGTGCCCTTGTGGAGAAGCAGAGAAGACCACAGAGCACATCCTCCAGGACTGTGGGAACCACCAGCTGCTGAGGGAGGAGATATGGCTAAAACCCGCCACTCTACAAGAGAAACTGTACGGGCCTGTGGAGGTGCTACAGAAGACCACATATTTCATTTTGAGAGCCAAACTCCAAGTGTGACGGCGTTCGAGAAGAAGAAGAAGATTTGTGTGCTCCGCCTTGTGTGTTGATCAGAGGTTGGCTTAGAGAGGAGGGAAATGGATCGGCATAATAAGCCTAAAAATATGAACAACTCTGAATGTTCCTAAAAGATAAACACATCTGAGATCCAAACAATACGGTAGACTTCGGGATGAAATCTTCATCTTGTTTCTCAACTACTATTCACAACTTCAAGCCCAAACTTGGTACAAATATGCCTGATGGTAAGATCTTTTTATGCATGTTACTAATTTGGTTGATCCCTCCGAAAGGTCAAGGGTCACAAGAGCTCATGAAGTAAGTCCCAAATAGTCATATTTTGACAAAAGATGTTTTTAAAAAAAAAAAAAAACTATTCACAACTTCAAACTCAAACTTGCTACAGAGATACCTGATGGTAAGACCTATCAGTATCTATGCATACTAATTTGGATGACCCTTTGGAAAAGTCAAGGGTCACACGAGCTCAGGAAATAGGTAAAAAATATCAATATTTTGACAAAAGATGTTTTTTTTCTCAAATACTATTCACAACTTCAAACCAAAACTTGGTACAGAGATACCTGATGGTAAGACCTATCTATGCATACTAATTTGTATGACCCCTTGGAAAAGGTCAAGGGTCACAAAAGGTTGACAAATGCCATTTTTTGTTGTTATAGAATTGTAGAACTTTTTTTTTTAATTATCAACATTTTTGCAAACTTTTCAATCAAATTTGGCACAATGGTAGTTGATGATGAGACCTTCCTATGTATACTAATTTAGTCGACTCATCACAAGGGTCACTGGGGTTTGACAGATGTGTGAAAACTGATTAAATTTTGAGAAAACATGGATTTTGTGGGTGCAGAAGTCATCCCTTATTCAGTTATTGTCACACTTGTGTGGATTGGTCATACATGTGAACCATAAGGGCTTTGCCTTTCTTGTTTACATATAGAGCCCTGTTTTTTTTAAAAATGATCAGTCAGTGGTAAGCATAGCGAGTTAGTCTACATGAGATTCTTTCTTTACCTTTCTTTATTCAACCAGAGATGGGGGGGAACTGCCATCTCAACTGATAGTGTTTCTGTATTCTGCCGATCTTATACATGTCAATTCATTCAATCACAGTCAGTCATTTTTAGGATTTGATTTTTTATTCCTGAATATGACAGTGATAAAACACATGCAGATCTGATTTGTAAGCAATTTGACGCAAAGTGCCAGAGAGTGAAAACAGTAGTGCACACACTCGGTTACACATCTCCCCCGCACTCTCTTCTTTCAGACGGTGAAAGTGTCTTAGCCTAAATCGGTTAACACGAAATACGTTTTACACAAACTAATTTTCTCTGCCCCCAGAAATGTGTGTTAACTCATTCAGCCCTGACGCACTACAGCAGGAGATGGGTCGACCGTGATCATTCAAGGGTAGTGCCAGATTAGCTTCGCGCCTGTCGGCGCCAAGCTAACAAGCTAATCTGGCACTGCCCTTGAATTATCATGGTTGATCCATCTCCTGCAACTGGTGCAGAGTCATTAGATGACGCCTCCAAAATTTGGGAAATACAGCCGTCGGGCTGATTGAGTTAGGTGGACTCCACTGTATCTAGTTTGCGCTGTATGGAACAGCATAACAAAGTATGCACAGATTTATGACTTAGACCATATGGCTTTTGTTAGTCAATGTTTCCCGTGCCATCTCACTTTCTTTGTCTGGCCCCCACCCGTGTTTGCCCTGGGGGACTTGGGCGGGGTTAACTACTTTTTAGTTCCCAGGGTCACCCTGGTCAGCCCCACAGGGTGGGTTTCCCTTCTATTCTGGGGCATGTGTTTCTGTCTACCCTTGGTCCATTCACCTGTATTTTCCTTTTTTAAACTCTCCCTACTGTCTGCGCTGCCCGTAGCTCTTGATATTGGATGTGTGTTGCTAAATGGTCTTAGCTCTATTTAGGCCCCATGTCGTAGGTTTATTTAACGTATTCGACCGGCTGGTGACATACATTCAATATTCTGTTTAGGTTTTTTTTTTCACAAGCAGTGCAGGCACGTCCTGAGAAAGTCTTGTTGCTGTTGGGACGTTAAGCAATGTACAATCAATCAATCAATCTTTCTTTGTCTGTGTGTTCTTTAACACGTGTAATTTTGTCTACTACACAGCTCACATCACAGAAGGACTATGTGCTGAAGTTGGCTCGCACCCCGGAACCCGCAGAGGATGAGGTATGCGAGGAATTGCAGATTGAAGGAATTGAGGAGGAGAACACATCACCCAAAAAGAAACGGCCAAAGCCAAAGTCACTGGAGGTTGCTGATGAACTGTGGGTCGCTACCCATGCAAAACAGGTTTGTTCCGTGTTCTTCATAAGTATATTACTTCTTGTAGCACTGACACACTCAACAGGTGAAGGCTGAACCATGATAGCTAAAGGTTTGTGTTGCTGGTAAGATTGTCCTGTGAAGGTAAATGAGTCAATTGTTATGAAAACAAAGATTTAAATTAAATTACAATGAAATCTTACCTTAACTCATTTACCCTCCAGCACCCCCCTCCCCCCCCCCCCAAAGCACTACAGCAGGAGATAGATTGGCCATGATAATTCAAGGGTAGTGCCACATTAACTTGGTGCCAACCTAATCTGGCACTACTCTTGAATTATCATGGGTGATCTATCGCCTGCAAGTGGCACAGTTTCTAGCTTGTTTTTGGCATTGATGGCACTGCCCTGTCTTGGTTCCACTCTTACATTACTGAGCAATCACAGACTGTGTCTGTTGATGGGCATGTCTCTGCACCTGCCAGCCTCCAAGGCTCAGTATTAGGCCCAGTGCTCTTCCTACTGTATGTATAAGCCTAGTCTAGTATTATTGCTGGACACTTTGTTTCACATCACGCTTACAGTGATGATACACAGCTCAATTAGTCAGGTAGTGTGAGTCAGGTCAACGAGATCATCCAGAGCGTGTCACATTGCATTCTTGATGTGAGGCTGTGGTTGTCAGAAAACAAGTTCAAACTGAACGAAGGAAAAATAAAGGCCATGCTCATTGCATCACCCAGAATGTCTTCTCTACCGCTTTGCCTCAGCATATCATGATTGAGAACACCACCATCAGCTTCTCTCAGTCAGTGAAGAACCTGGGTGTTGCAATTGAGCATGAATTGTCCATGGATAAACAGGTGATAAACATTTGCAGGGTAGCCTATTTGGAGATGCGTCGTATTGACTCTGTTAGACAGTTCCTTACCTCCGAGGCTATAAAAACTCTGGTTTGTTCATTTGTTCTGTCTTGCATTGACTATGCCAACTCGCTCTTATCTGGATGCCCGCAGTATCTATTTGATCGGCTCCAGAGTAAAAAATTCAGCCACATGTCTGGTCATGAAAGCGAAAAAGTCAGACCATGTCTCCCCCATCCTGCACGCTGTCCCATGTATCTTGCCATGTATAGGCGCCTTATAAATCCGCTTTATTATTATTATTATTATTATTATTATTATTTTTACAGTCATTAGGTGACACCTCCACATTTTGGGGAATTGCAGCCTTGGGGTTAATTGGGTTAAAGTGTAGAATATGTTAGTACTTCATAGCTTGGCACCTCACATGGCTTGGCACCTTGGAGTAGCTTTGCACTACTCCTGGGTAGTGCCAGAATGGCTTCACAATGTTCTGCACCATTGTTGAACTATCATGGTTGATCATGATGCCTGAACTATTGTGTGGACTCATTGTCAAGAAAACAGCTGTAAAATGTATGCGGGAACTCTGACCTTTGTGCTAACCATGTTAACTCTTTGGAGACATGCCACCTCTAGATACAGGGCATAAGGTGCACGTCTCGAAGGAGTTAACTCATTCTACCCCAGACACACCACAGCAAGATAAGGATCGACCAGGATAGTTCAAGGGTGATGCCAGAATAGCTTGGCGCCTATGGGCGCCAAGCTAATCTGGCATCATCCTTGAACTATCATGGTCGAGATGTGTCCTGCGCTGCAAAGCAGTCTTCAGAGGACAACGGCAAAATTTGGGCTTTCGATATTACGGTAGAATGAGTTAAACCCTTTTTACTGTCGGTGGTTGGAAATGGTGTTTCTTTCTTCATTCAACGCCGAAGAGCCTCAACCGCTGAAATAAACATGGGTACCTAGCAGCCCCAGCATGAGACAAAGAACTTGATGAGTCCAAACGACAGTGGGGGCTCATGAAGATCTATGTCTCATGCATTCGGACTGTGTTCACTTTTCGATGGCAGGGATGAGTTTATGTTGTAACGTGTCTGTGCTGTACAGGTAACCCGCATGCTGCCAGGTGGTCTGGACGTCATAGGCTTGTTTACTGTGGCACCTGCTCAGATGCTCAAGGACTCGCAGGCTAAACTGCGCCAGGTCAGTCTCTCTCTTTGAAAATGATTTTTCCTGTCACAGTATGCAAAATATTGTACTTGTAAAAATAATGATAAGAGTGAAAAATAATGTGACCTTCAAAGTAAAGTAAAATGCAGAGGGACTATTTCGGATGAGATAAATGTGGAAGGGACTTTCTCTTGCGTCTTTTTGGCTCACGTTTGAAGCAAAAGTGAGTCTATGTTCTGGACCAGTGGTCGTCCGTCCGTCCATCATCGTCCGTGGTAAACTTTAACGTTGGCATTTTCTCAGAGACTATTCAAGGCACAGCCTTCAAACTTGGCCCAAAGATACTTTGTAGCAAGACCTTTCTAAACATACCAATTTGAGTGACCTCTCATAAGGTCAAGGTCACAGGCAACCAGGAAATAGGTAAAAAATATAGGAATATTTTGACAAAATTTATTTCTTCTCAAATACTATTCACAATTTCAAACCCAAACTTGGTACAAAGATACCTGGTGGTAAGACCTTTCTATGCATATTAATTTGGTTGACCATTCAGAAAGGTCAAGGGTCACAAAAGATCAGGAAATAGGTCCAAAATAGCCATATTTGGACAAAAGATGTTTTCTTCTCAAATACTATTCGCAACTTCAAACCCAAACTTGGTACAGAGATACCTGATGGTAAGACCTATCTATGCATACTAATTTGGATGACCCCTCGGAAAGGTCAAGGGTCAGAAGAGATAGGCAGATGTGTGTAAAATGCCAATTTTGGATAGAATTGTATGTATTATCAACATTTATTTAAATTTTTCAATTAAATTTGGAATAAAGGTACCTGATGATAAGACCTTCCTATGTACACTAATTTAGTCAACTCATTGCAAAGGTCAAGGGTTATGGTGGGTTGACAGATGTGTGAAAAATGCTTAATTTTTGCTGGTGCAGGATAGTTTGTAGTGAGACCTTTCTAAACATAACAGTCTGAGTGACCTCTCTCATAGGTCAGACAACTTTTCACTTCTTCTGTCATGTTGTATGTTATTACGGTCATGTTGTCAAGATGTGTCATGTTGTCAAGATCTATGACAGATACTTGGAAACCTTAAAATCTACATAAGCAGTCTGGGACATGATCTAGTGTGTGTGTGGGGGGGGGGGGGGGGGGCCTTGATGGCTTTGCCACTCTTGTTCTTCTTGTTCTATCCAAAATGTGTTGAAAGCAAAATAATTGTTCTCTCCAAAGTGTGTTAAAAGCAAAATAATTGTTCTCTCCAAAGTGTGTTGAAAGCAAAATAATTGTTCTCTCCAAAGTGTGTTGAAAGCAAAATAATTGTTCTCTCCAAAGTGTGTTGAAAGCAAGATAATTGTTCTCTCCAAAGTGTGTTGAAAGCAAAATAATGGACCTGGAAAAACTGTGGTCAGGTTCTCTCAATAAAAAAAAGAAATAAATTGATAAAATTAATGTAAGACATAATATTTACCTTCGGCTATAACTGACAAATTTACCCAATTTATTTTTCTTGTTTTAAAAAAGAAAAGAAAAGGAAAAGCGTGTGCAATCCAAAATGATGAATCATCAAATGCATGTATGCATACATCTTTTAGTTTAGAGGGCATTGCCCATTTAGTCGCCATGCACTCAGCAGGAGATGGACCGAGCTTATCTTAAGCTAATCTGGCACTACCCTTGAATTATCACGGTTGATCCATCGCCTCAGACTACTGGTACATAGGTGTCAGGTGACTCCTCCAAAAGTTGAAAATTTGGGAATGCGCATGAGTCCAGTGTTTCCCTGGAGAACAGCGCTATACAAGAACTATTTTATTATTATTATTAAATGCAGCCTTGGCGTTAAATGGGTTACTACTCTGCATGGACTATATAGTGTTTCCTTTCTTTGGCTGGTGATGTTAGTCCATGGATTAGGACGATTTGATATTTGTGGGATCACGCTGATGGTGGCTTTGTTTTCTTCAGCTGATGTTTGCCGTTCAGAAGGCGGTGACGAAGAACATGCCGGTGTACCCGTCGGACAGCATTACCGACCGCATCCTGCTGCAGGTCGACTCACTGTCTAGCAAGTCAGTACCAATGGGATTGGTAATCTGAACCCGTTTAGCCCCGAGGCACGACAGGAAGAGGTGGATGGACCATGACAATTCAAGGACAGTGCCAGATTAGCTTGGCGGATGCAGGCGCCAAGCTAATCTGGCACTACCCTTGAATTATCACGTTCGAGCTGTCTCCTGTAACTGGAACATAGTCGTTAGGTGACGCCTCCAAAATCGGGCAATGCGACTCTGGTTGATGGTTGATTGTACATTGCTTAACGTCCCGACAACAACAAGACTTTCTCAGGACATGCCTGCACTGCTTGTAAAGAAAAAAAAAATAAACAGAATTTTGAATGTATGTCGCCAGCCTGTCTAATACGCTAAATAAACCTAAGACCATTTAATGATGATCATGACAGTGATAATGTTAGTAAAGGGGAAAATTATGCTAATATAAATGTCATTAACCTTGTCTCTGCCAGTAGACGCAGCCTGTGTTTCTGAAATTTGTGTTGATTCAACACCAGAGAGCCTCGGCCGCACCAGATTCTGCACCAGGAATCATCAGGACAAGAACCACTGCCGACAGAGGGTCAAAGCGACTTACTGCGGTGGCAGAATTTCATAATTATCCCATTACCGCCTGGAATAAGTCACTTTAACCCTGCATTGAGATAAATAAATAAATAAATCAGCACTTTATATAAGCGCTTCATTCCAGTTGTAAGCCGGTTCAAAGTGTCACCGCAAACTTCACCCAGCAAGCATGCACATGTCAAATGCACACCAGTGTACATAAACAGTACATTTGCATGGTGCTCAGGGCAAGCACAATCAGCCTACTGAGGCTTAGGAAGTTTAAATCGTTTGTATAAAATTCATTTAAAATCTGTTCAGTGCTGTGAAAATTCAAACACCAGCCAGCATTGAGATAAATAAATAAATAAATCAGCACTTTATATAAGCGCTTCATTCCAGTTGTAAGCCGGTTCAAAGTGTCACCGCAAACTTCACCCAGCAAGCATGCACATGTCAAATGCACACCAGTGTACATAAACAGTACATTTGCATGGTGCTCAGGGCAAGCACAATCAGCCTACTGAGGCTTAGGAAGTTTAAATCGTTTGTATAAAATTCATTTAAAATCTGTTCAGTGCTGTGAAAATTCAAACACCAGCCAGCTGTAAGAGGCACAGATCCTCATGAGCCCCCGCAGTTGTGAGGGGCTCATGAGGATCTATGCCTCTTGCTGAAAGCACTTTGCAGACATGGGACTTTTCCAAATTTTTTCGGAAATCCGATTTTTTTCCCCTGCATTTTGGTTATTTTTTAGATCAGTGCAAATTCGTTGAGAAAATCTTTTGAATTATGGTGCATGTTTACATGTTGAATTCACGCCACCGCGATCGTTTCACTTGAACCATGGTAAAACTGTTCCAAAATGGAAGAGTTCTCATGGTGTTTTGTGAAGTTCCCCCACATGAAAATGTACTGGTTGCGAGTCCTGGACTCTTTGCTTTCCTAGGATTGGATCTCGGCCTGGTCTCGTGTCTGACTTTGAACCCGTGTTCCTGGGACAGCCAGGGTTTCTTGGTGTTGAATTCACGAAGAGTGCAGAATCTCAGTCTGTGTCAACTGAACCCCTTCACTGCTGAGAACACCATCCAACTGCCAGAGACATAGATCCTCATGAGCCCCCGCCACTGCGGGGGCTCATGAGGATCTATATCTCTTGCATGAGGCCAGTTTGTATCCATGTTTCTGGGACGGTTTTGGCTTTTGGTCGTTGAATGAACAAAGATTTTGGAAACAAAAATTTACCTACAGTGGCAGGCAAGGAGTTAAATGGGCTGACATTGATGCCAAAGTGGAAGGGGGGTGGGGGGGGAAGAGCCGGAGCACGAGAAAGAACCCCGGGGGTCTGCCCGAATTAAAGGGTGACACTTATCACAGGAGAATAATCTGCCATGTTGGGACCCGGTATCAAACTTCGCCTCGCTAGCACAGGTGGCAGACCCTTTACCACTGCGCCACAGACCGTCCCAGCCGACTCGGCTGCAGCTGTCGATCTCAGTGGTTTATATGGCTGTGGTTTTGTTGGCTGTAGTTTTGGTTTTTCTTCTGTTTTGGTAAAACCTGTCAAGGTAAGCACCTGTACAAAGCAAACACCTGTCTAAACAGACCACCAGGCTTTGGTCCTATGGTCTTATTTTTGGTACCTGTAATTTTTGTGTGAGGGACGACCTGTCCGAGGTGACCACTTTATAATATTTCCTTCGATGGTTACCTTCCATTGGTTGACTGTTGTTTTTTTTTTACTTTGTGCTTTTTTTCTATTTCAGGGTTTTATGCAGCTCTCTGGATGTATCAAGTTCAAAGGTAAAGAATTGTTTCAAGCGCAGCTTTTGCAAAATGTTTGTCAGTGTACTCTTCCACCGCTGAATTCCATTAGGTGTCTTCTGATCACTGCTAATCTGGCACCGCGTGTGAACTTTCATGGCCAATTCATCCCTTGCTCCGATATCTTTAGAGTGATTTGTCGCTGGCATTCGTGATGTGGGACTTGTTAACCTTTCGGTTGGCGGTAGAGGTTTTTGTTGCAATGATTCCTGTAGGAATCATCTTGATACAAAAACCTATGCCAACAGCCAAAAGGTGAACTGTTTTATGTAAGTCAAGGTTGCTGAATTGAAGTTAACACCATCACCGCAGAAAACAAGTAAACACAACGCAGTGAAGTGATTTGCATGGAAACTTCTTTGATCCTAGGTATTTCTCTGTTGACCATTTAGCACCATCGTGTTGGTACTTCAGTATCATCAAAACGCCCTGGATTTGGCGATGGTTTTCAGGATTCAGTTTGAGCATGTGTGTGTGCATGTGCGTGCGTGTGTGTGTGTGTGTGTGTGTGTGTGTGTGTGTGTGTGTGTGTGTGTGTGTGTGTGTGTGTGCATCCGTAGCTTAATTAACTCATTCTACCCCAGACACACCACAGCAAGGTAAGTTTCGACCATGATAGTTCAAGGGTGATGCCAGAATAGCTTGGCGCCTATGAGCGCCAAGCTATTCTGGCATCACCCTTGAACTATCATGGTCGATCTGTGTCCTGCACTGCAATGCAGTCTTCAGAGGACAACAGCAAAATCTGGGGATTTCGGTGTTGGGGTACAATGAGTTAACTTCATGTAAAGGTCATGTGTGATTGTGTGTACATTGTGTGTAGTGGTATAACTCCTTATAACACACTCAGAGCTCACTGCTTGTGGGGATTTAGTGCAATATAAATGCTCTTTATTATTATCATTATTATTAAAGAGTGTTGGGGACCTCTGAAATTGGTAGGCCTATATCTGACGTTTGTTATTTTCAACCTGGCTACAAGTGAAGTTTGCAACACGGACAAACGGTCGCTTTATTTTCCGCTTATATTTTTCTCGTAGAGTGCGTTACGTCCAGCTGAGTGGCGATACTCGGGTACCCCGACGCGCTGGCTTCGGGTGGAATCAACTGTTGCAGTTGACGTCACCTTTCCTGTACCGCCAGACGGCCGTCAGCAAAATTTGCTGAAAAAGATGCAGGTAGGAGTCGGGTCGTAAACTTCATAAAGTAGACTTTGCTTAACCATTATCATTGGGAAATACACCAGTGTGTGAATTAAGTTTGACTAAAATAGTTCAAGGGGAGTGCCAGAATAGCTTGGCGCCTCTAGGCGCCAAGCTATTCTGGCACCACCCTTGAACTAAAGCCATTGGTCTATATCCTTATCTGTAAGTACTGAAATGTAGCTTGCATATGGCAGTGTACAAATTTGAAGCTTTTAGCCTCAGTATGATTTGGGTTAAAGCTGTGAGAAACGTGCTGGCCTGTAATTTCACACCTTAAGCCATTTAGACCTGACGCACTACAGCAGGAGATTGATCAACCACGATGATTCAAGGGTAGTGCCAGATTAGCTTGGCGCCATCAGGCACCAAGCTAATCTGGCACAATCCTT